>ML675615.1:18995372-19028247 GCA_007922155.1 Mesoclemmys tuberculata
GGTCACAGGGGTTCCTCAGCCGAGGGCAGCTCCTCCAGGTCACAGGGTTCCAGAGGTTCAGTGTCTGGCAGCAACTCCAGGTCAGGGTCGACCTGTGAGGTACCTCCCACCCCAGTGTGTCAGGGGGCTCGGTCCAGTCCCTGGGGCCCAGAGGCCCTATCCAGTCCTGGGGACTCGGTAGGTTGGGCCATCCCCGGTGCCTCTGATCTGGGAGGCCCTTGCTTTGGGCGGTGGCCCGGCTGGGATCAGGCCTATGCTGCAGCCTGCTCCTTGGTTGCTAGGTTGGCCAGTCTGCCAGGCCTATCACGGTCGTCTCCCTGGTTGCTGGGCAGACTGGATTGCTGGTCCTAGCACTGGCCGCCTTTGTCGTTGCAGCCCTTCCTCAGGCCCAGGCTCTGAGGAAGGCCACTGCACCTTCCTACGGAGCTACACCGAGTTGTTGGATTAACAGCTGGAGTTAACAAGCTGTAGCCTGTAGCTGTTTCCCTACAGCACTGGTATCTGGAGAGTCAGCAGCACTCAAGCTTCAACCCATATCCCCAAACAGGCCAGCTAGTTAGAGTTTAAAGTAGTATTTAACTTGAGCTAGAGATTTTTGTGTGTGGACCAGAGTTGAGTTAGGGACAACACTTGAGTTATATCTGGAGATACCACTGCAGTGAAGATAAGCCTATAATGTATTATTGACAGTGACCCTAATTTGACCCTTTTCATGAAACTCATCAAAGCCCACGGAAGTCAATGGAAAGAATCCCACTTCAGTGGGCTGTGGATACAAGCCTACAAAACATTTAAGAACCTGCTTAATATTAAGCAAATGAGTAGGCCAAAGAGTGAGAGCACCCATGCTACAAAACCATACTTGAACTAGAGTGACTGGATTAGCAGCACAGGGTATGTCTACCCTTTGAGCTGGAGAAGTAAAATCCAGCTCATGGGGACATACCTGCGACATGGACATATGGACATACCATACCACATCTGATCAAGCTAGCGTGCTAAAAAGAGTATAGTCATGGCGGCATGAGCAACAGGACGGGCTGGCTAGCTGAGTATGTTCCTAGCATCTTGGATGGGTATGTACTTGGGATGGAGGGGGGGAGTTACACTCATTTAGAGTGCTAGCTCTACCAGAGCTAGTGTGGGTGTGTCCCCTTGAGCTGGAATGTATACCTCCAGTGCCAAGGGTAGACATACCCACAGAGTGATTGGATTAGCACTTGATGAGAGGTGCTAATTTGAACTCTAGTCTGTTGTTGCATTCCCATTGCATTTCTAGGCTACTTCTATTCACTATTCCAGTGAAGACTAGTCCTGAGAAACAGAAATAATGGACATTTATGGGGGGAGAAAAAACGTGTTATTGAAAATTTGTGCAAAAATATTGGACTCTTCATTTTTCAAAGGGTCTGATTATTGCTGAGTTTTGCTGAATTATTTTTTACCATGACTGATGTCAGCAATTTCTGGTATCATTAAATATCAATACTTACACTTAGAAATGTAACAGGAACCCTCTTCAAATCTGCATTAGTTTATTTTTGTTTATATAGCCACGTCTTCTGGTGTGGTTAATGTAATTAAATTTTAACACCACAGTCTAGGGCTTCAGACATGCAAGTTAGATGTACAGTATCCTTATTTAAAGCCCAGATGCTGACAAAAGACATTCATTTCATTGGAGCTGGTGTGCTAGCCAGACTTGGATTTACTTACTTAAGAAAGGAGAGAGACAGTTATCCAGATAAAGGTGATTGATCACCCTTCCTATAAAACAATTCTATTTGGTTAATCTGAAAATCAGTTCCTAATAGATAGTAGTTTAGACTAACAAGCATAGAAAGCAAAAGAAAAGGATTTAGGATGCACTATAGTCTGGTACATTGAGAACAGCCGGGCTTGGTTCATTTCTCACTTACGCTGGTGTAAATCAGGAATAACTCCACTGGAATGTCACCAGTGTAATATTTGTGTAAGGTCAGAATCAGACTAATTTCAGTTGTGGAGAAAAGCTGATATAGAAAAATGATACCTTTTAAATATAGTAACAGATTCAGTTTTATAAAACTACAATATACAGGAAGTCATACAAGCTTGGGCTCCAAATATGCATCTTAAAAGGTTAATAGAGCAAATACACTTGTAGCCAGACCAATTTGCATTGTAATCCCACCATTTTCAACTCCAGGTCAGTATATGGTTAAGGGTATGTCTACACTATGAATAAAAAGCCCATGGCACCGAGTCTTAAAGTCTAGGTCAGCTGACTTGGGCTTGTGGGGCTCAGGCTGCGGGGCTACAAAATTGCACTGTAGATGTTTGGGCTTGAGCTGTAGCCTGGACTCTGAGAACTTCCCACCTCCCAGGGTCTCAGAGCCTGGGCTTCAATTTTGTAGCCCCCTTCCAGCTGACTCAGGCCAGCTGTGCTGTGGGTCTTTCTAGTGCAGTGCAGAAGTTCCCTAAGAGATTTTCAAGTACTCCTAGCATTAGCAGGAAAATGTGTTAGTGATTTAGAAGGAGGCACTCTTCCCTTTGAGTCAATAATAAATTGATGTCCAAGCCTGGTGTTGGGGGAGCTGTCCAATTGCAGGTGCAGTCTTTACTGTTAAAATGGTCTTGGTCCAAAAGAGCCATGGCACTTTTGTGATAGCTGTGGTGATAATCCTAGTGTCCTGCCAAAATTCCAGCTCAAGTAATTACATTCTGCCACTCTACATTTTCTCTGTTTTCAGATGAATAAGGTATTCTTCACTTTCTGTCCTAAACGGTTGACTAGTTGATTTGTGCTGTTATAACAACTGCTGTATTCAGTGCAGCATGGACTGACCCCCTGTACATTTCCTTTTCCTTCTACACACCAGTTCATGGAAAATATTGGATAAAATTGCCACGCATTAGTATGAACCAGTGCAGTGTTACTGCATATACTGGAGCCATTCACTAAAAAATGGATCGAAATTTAGTATTCATCTCTTTGGGAAGAATTTTATTTTTAAAAATGTCATTAATGCGCATTGCAATTCAAGAGGAGCTGGAGCACAAAAGTTCTGTTTAGAAGCAAGAGTAGCATGGAGTACGTAGAAAAATACACATTTATATACATACATTTCATGTTTCAGTCAGACTTAGGCCCATAACATTTAGTTTTAAAAGTTAAGCTACTAGAATTAGAACTCAGGGGTTGTTGACTCCTCCCTGTGCTTAGATCACTGGACTTCCTCTTTCATAGTGACTAGTGAAGGCCTTTCCCTGCCCCACTACTACTACATGAAACATACCCCAGATATTGCTGATATAATGATCCTGGGATTTTCCCATTTCTTAGGGGACAGATGTTATCTGTGCTCCATATGAAATCTATTTGGTTTAAATATATTCTGGCCAGAGGAGCCTCATCTGATGTAGATCAACACAGCTCCATTGACTTCAGGTTCAAAGGATTTACACTAATTGAGGATCTAGTACATCTTCTCTAAAAAACCAGGGCCATAACCAGGGTGCGGTGGGCACGGCAGCCACCCAGGGCGCAAAGCCGCAAGAGTGGAAAAGTGGGGCAGAGAAATTAAGGGGAAAAATGGTAGGGGGTGCAAATATGCTTGCTCACCCCCAGGCATTAAAATGCCTAGTTATGGCTCTATCTGAAGCTACAAACATCATTCTCTATGGATGTGTTCAAATGTTTGTTTTTCTTTCCAGGATCATCTACCTACACATAAAATGTGCTAAATACAATGAAATGTGCTGAGTCACAAGCAGGGAGACTTAATTTGAATGCTTTTCCTGGACGAGCTGGTTGTTAGTGGATATGGCTTCCTATGGGAATGAGATGGAAGGATGGAACCTCAAGCCAGCTGGCACAATTGCAGAACTGCTGGAGCCAGTGGCTTCACCTGATTATGGTAACAGGCTTTCCCCACTTAAGTCCATCAGCAGCATAGACCGCCTCTTGGACTCTGCTTACAGCTCTTTCTCTGGTGGCTCAAATGTTCCAGACTCTCATTCTCCATCATATTATAATGAAAACTATTGCCTGCCCTTAGAGCAATTACCATACATGGACTTGGAATATGTAAGAGGTATTTATAATCCCAATGCAATAAACTCTGATCCTAAGCACACAGATCAGCACAAGTCATTGGAGCTGAGTGGTCAGCCTAATTCTGACAATACTGGGCTCAGTGGACAATACAGAAGCAGTCCTACCCATGGGACTTTATATCAACCACCATCACCTCTGGCTTCGCCCCCAACTTCCCTTCCTCATCCACCATCACCACCAGCACGACTTCATAGCTATAAAGCTACCAGAAATTTTGAAAATACAAGAGGTAAATCTAATTCTGGAAATCATTTTGACTATACTGGGCGACTGGCTACTTGTGCTCTGGATATGAGCAATGTCCTTGTCCCCTCTGATTCAGTGACAAACTGTGTATCCAGGTTGAAGAGTGAGGGCCTAATGACTGAGGAAAGTGAAGAGTTAGCTCCATCTCAAGATGGCACAAAGAAAAACAAGCCTCATGTTTTCATCAGACCCTCATCTATTATTTTTCAAGAATATTTAAAGTCTGATTCTTCAGTTAAAACCCCAAAGCTTTTTTGTACTCAGAATTCTGCTTATAAAATTCCTGAGGAGATGAACTCTAAGTCCTCTCATCCACTGCATACCAGCCTCACTTCTGTTAATGATACACAAGAGAACAAACAGTATCTTTATGCCTGTGGTGTACACAGACCACCCTTTAGAGAAGCAGACTTGCAAAGCAGAGTGTCTGAATCCAGCCAACAAGAGGGACAGTTTCCCTGCATTCATTGCTCGTGCCGGGCTGAACCGCATTCAAACTTGGATCAGCATATACTGGAGAGCAGTTCAGGCTTAAAATACATGGACAGTCCTCTTCCAAGTGAAGATGTGTCTGAGAAACTGAATATCTCTGAGAACAAGAATCAGTGCTCCGGCTCCGAAGAAGAAAACAGGAAAGATGTTTGGGCACTAGTTTTCAATCAACATATCAAATTGCAGAAATCACCACTGTCCCGCAGCTTGGATGGTGCAGAAACAGAGCCTGCTCACCACGGGGAGTTGGATTTTGGAAATAAGCAATTTTCCGATAGTGCTGACCAGACATCTTGTCACAGACCAAAGAGTGATTCCTCATCCCAATTTCTAAATGGACTCAGGAGAGAAACGCAGGCAAACAATAGTGGTCCTGACCTTAGTATGAACCCAAAGCAAGACGACATCCTAAATACCATTCATCAGAGAAAACACCAACTTGAATTTCAAAAGAAGCTTGAAAGGCAGCCTCTGGAGGATGCTGCCAGTGAAAAGATAAACAGGCAGACCACTCCCCTCCTTTACTATCTTTCTGGTGGGAAAAATACCAACGTTCTGAGCCAGAAAAATCACATTCAACACCACGAGGACTCAGGGAGTTTGCCTAAGATTTCTCCAAGAAGCAATCGCCCTGTTTCCACAGAGCCTATAGAGATACAAAGGGAAATTAACCAGCTTCAAAAGAACAAACACTACCATCAGTGCACTGGTGATGATACCATTAATGAGACGAGTGATGTAATTCTGGGGAGCTCTGCTTCATCGGTGGATGAGAGTTTCAAGATTGATTACAGGGAAAAACTTAAAGTTGCTCAAAGAAAGGTCCTGAGAGAAACTTCTTTCAAAAGAAAGGATTTACAGATGAGCTTGCCCATTCGGTTGAGGCAGAAACCCTCCAAAAGACCTTCAATTGAACATCTCAGATCTTTGTCATTATCCAGTGCAAATGAGGATGCCAAGTTGATTCCTCCTCCCAAGTCTCTGGAAAACAGCAGCAAAGATGAAGAAACAAGGAAGCCACAAGCTGCTCGAATGGGAGGAAGGAAAAGGATAGCAAAAGAGCAAAAGACACTGTGCTATTCTGAACCCGAGAAGCTCAATCAACTGGATGATCAGCAAGATCAGGGTCTACCATGGAGGGAAGAAAGCACAGGGGTCAGGTCAGATGAAATGAATGAACAAGATGCATTAGCAACCAGAAGAAAGGTTCTGGAAAACCGAGGGAGTGTGCTTTCCGGTTCAAATTTCTCCAAGACTGAGCTGAAGCAAATCCAGCATACTGCACTTATTGAATACATGGAACGAAAGATTGCACAGAGGCCTGCTAGTGCTCTGCACAGACCACCCTTGCAGAAGAGGCCTTCAAAATCTAAGAGGCTTCATGAGGGTAAGACTTCCAACCCAGATATCAGCAGAAATAGCCAAAATAATGAGGTAATCTGCCAATTTCTCTCTGCAGAAAGAATTCCAGAACCCTCCCCTGCTTTAATTGTTCCAGGGATCGGGACCAATAGGCACAGTGCTAGTTCTTCAGCTACTGAGACAGTACATTCAAAATCCAAGGATGCTGTCAGGGAATCAGACAAATGGGCTTCAGCTGAAAAACTCCATTTAGGGGCTTCAGCATCCAGCAAAGGTCAAGAACGATTAAAATCTTCTCCTTCTGCTGCACAGGTAAGCAAGATATTAGGGCCAGACTTTGCTTATGCTGATGAGCGTGTCACAAGAGTAGTCCCGTTTCTCTCCAGTGGAACCAAGGAATTAATAATCTGACCCTTTGGGAGTTATAGCCTGTTCTTGTAACCTGGAATTAAAAAAGGAAGATGCTGTGTTTGTTATTCTACAGGAAACATCACAGTTGTTTGCAAGCCATATGTACATACCTTCCTTGGAGTGTGGTTGGAGGAATAGATTAAAAAATAGAGACTATAAAATTTAATTTTTGGCCTTCTAAAAGAAAACCTACCAAAAATGTTTTTAAACTATTATTTTTTAATTAAGGACAATAGTTGTTAATTATGATCAGAAAGCTGCACAGGCATGTATATTGCTTTGCAGACAAACTGTAGATTTTGATTTTTGTAATGGAAATCAAATTGCTACCAAATTTTCCAATGGTTGAAAACTTAAGTGCATTGCCATAGATAAAAGCACTTACACGCTAAGTATTCCATGCTCTTTCAGAGACAAACAGCCAAAGCAAGTAGAAATTCATCTGAAAACTCCACAAGGATAGACTGCTGGGTTTGAGCCTGATGTGACCTTTAGGAGAGAAATTTGGGTGGGCTACTAAGGAGGTAGAGGGGGAAGCCTGCAAACCTGCTGCATCCCAAGTGTCCCTGAGGAAACCAGAATAGAAACTTTTCTCCTGGGTAAGCCTTTTGAGGAAACACCTTTCAATTTTTCTTTTATTTATTCATTCTGCTTGAAAAGCAAAGCCATGTAGAAATCAGTGGGTTTCAGTTGACAGAATTTGTGCAAATATTTTATTTATGTATGTATGTATTTGTCTCTTGGCTCTTGTGAAGCCCTCCTTTCCAGACCTGAATTTCACTATTGACTTTTTTAAATTGAACTCAGAATCTCAAAGTAAAACTCGGCAGAACCCACTGAGTTTTGCCTGGTTGTCTGTTGCAACTAGGAATCCTTCCCAATTTGCTCAAATCTCACACGCAGTCACTTAAAAAAATTGAAGAAAGCAAGGGGATACTTTTTGGATAATTAGATTTCCTGCTTTTATCCACTAGAAGCAATTCATGGACCCTGCAGCCTGGCACAAGATTAATATTGGTTTATCACTATTGACTTAGCAATCTATTTTATGGGATCGAGGCTTCTGTTTCCTACGTTTGTGGCTCTCCACTTGGTGGAAGAGAGAGAACCTTCCATGGACCTATCCCTTCTCATAACACGACCTCCCACACACTGCTTAGATCTCAGAATTACTCATTCTGGTGTCAGCAAAAAGGTCTCTGGCTACTTATGACTCAGGTATTACAACTTGAATGAGATCCATTGTTATATTTTCCTATCTGATACCTCAGATATTGGTGAGGAGCATGTGATACAGATATCTACCAACAGTCAGCTCACCACACGCCATAAAAGACTACAGTGCTGAGATTTTAGGGATGGTTTCTTTTGCCCTTGCTCCTGACACAACTGCCTTGAGTTTAAAAATATGACGTGGCTTCTGGCAAACTCTAGCCCCTTAGGAGTCTGCTGGAACAGGTAAAACTGGCCATTTGTTTTATTTCTGACATGCTCAGTGAACACTGCCCCAGTGCCAGGGGAGAAATATGCACTTTTCAGTGCCAGAATTTGGAGGACAATATATGTCAATATTGCTGTAAAAAGGATAAGAAAAAATAAACAAAGGCAAAGGGGAAAGAGAAGAGAGAGCCTTTTTTCACCATTAGAGTATTCCAGCTAATGGAACTGCCACTGAGATAAGAAACTCCCACCAAAAATGCCTATTTTCAGAATTGTCAACAAGCAAATATTGACAATATTTTGCTTCTGTATTGATAATATTCACTTGCGATGCTGATAGACTATCTATTTGATCATTCAACATCATGTTCCCATGGTTCAGCTTTGCATTTTTCAAACTGTGAGCATGTTAGAGCTTGGCCTTGTGAAGAGTAACCCAGAACCAGACCTGAAAAGGCAGCAAATAGGTGGGCTCTCTCTGGCTTGGAGGAGAGAATAGATTCTCTGATAAGCAGAGGGGATTGCTGCACAGTTCAGAAGAACCTATAGATAATCAGTTCAATATGTGCTTTGACTGTCTCCTATCCTGGAAAAATCTATCTAGTTTGGATAGTTTAGGGATAATGGAATCATTTTGATTTGATATATCTGTAGGGTGCCACTCACTGCAGCATCCAAGTTCCCGTAATACCCACTGTTATGCACTGGGGTGAGCCGGACAACTCGCTAGGAATCTCCCTTCCAAACCAAAAGGCTCTATGATTCAGCAACCATGAAACATTATTGAAGGTCTGGGCTTCATTTGATCGTGGGGCAGGGTTGATCACTGTGTAAAATTTCTCTACTTAGCTGTGTAAAATGTACCTTTCTTGGTGCTTCTCCTGTCATGGAGCAGTGCTGGTGAAATACCAGTTTTGTGTCTAAATCTAGGAATATTAATAAACACATCTTTTTCTAAGAAACCTGAGGCTAACTAGGGAGAGAATGATGGGAATTACATGACTGAAAGGAAACAGAAACACTTAAAATGCTTAGTAAACTGCCACCTGAGCTATTGTTGAGTTTCACCTTAGAAGGTAGCAGGCCTGGGAAGGTACTGAGAACACAAAAGCAATAGTCTGACAATGCTGCTATACCTCTTCTGCATTTTCAGGACCTTCATAGATGTACAACTTTCCTGGCGTTGTCAGTTCAAGGTTGTGAAAACTATCCCATCATCCCCAGGTAAGGTTGTGAGAACTACTCCACTCTCCCCAGATGAACATTGCTTTGGAAACTTTTTCAAATACCAGTGGGCAACTACATTCCCTCTGTTTGTTTGCAATACAAAATCAATATGATATTAATTTTGATGCCTACAGTGTGATTGATTCCTAATGGAAATCTGTTTCCTAATTTTTTTGGAAGAATAGGTCCTGCCAATGTTGGAAATAAACATGTGCTAGCTAGCAACAACGCTGTTTAAACACAGGTGCTGCTAGCAGGGCTCTCCACTAGCGCTAACAGCCGTTGCGAGTGCTACTGAAGCTCAGCCACAGGGGCTCACAGCAGAGATGGAGGTTCCTCCTGTTGGGTGCAGCCAAGGAGCTGCACCAGTACTAAAGCAACAGTGGGAGAATTTGTGAAAATCCCGAACATAAACACGGCCACTCCGTTAGACAAGGGGTCAGTCGTGTTTAGATGCAGCTGGTTCTAGCATGGCTTCAGTCCTAGTGTGGACAGGGCCTGAGTAGAGAGACTTTCCATTAAGTGGTAGTTCAGGCACCTGTGAAACAGTCTGATACATGAGTCCATGAATTCCCATAGTCCCGCAGGCCGACGCTAGTACCATATAATTCACAGCACTTCAGCTGGAACCTGACTCATCGAAGAGGCTCTCCAGTGCAAATAAAATGCAGTGTTGCATGTTCAGCAAGGAAGCGCTGTCATATTAGGGTGGATATTCCCAAAAGACACTGATAGTCTCATCATGGCCTTAATAACTTCCAGGGTCTTGTGGGAGGGGGGTTGGAAATCTACCTCACGAACGTGTAAATGTATAGTCTGATGCTGAGAGGTGCTGAGTACCTGCAACTCCCATTTGAAGCCAGTGGGGCTGTAGGCCCTCAGGACTTATCAGGATGAGGCCCAAAATGTACAAAATACCATTTAGAGATTTTAATCATTTTAAAAGACCACAAGGAGGAAATCCTGCTTAATTCAGAAATTAAAAGCACTATTCATTTTCAAAGCACTTCCTTTACATTAGCTATTTCTCTCAACACCCGTGAAGTATAGGAGTGGTGTTCTCTTTATTTTATAAGTGGGGAGACCAAAGCACGGAGGTGATTAGACTTAGCCAATGCCTTGGAAGGAGTCCGTGGCAGAGAAATCTGGAGTTTGATCCCCCAGCTCTGTGTTCTTCCCTCCACGCCACGCTACCCTTCAGTCTGAGGTTTTTAGTGGCATTAGTGAGGGATCACAATACCTCTCTGCATCACAATGGTGCTGTGGGGATCAGTTAGTTAATCTTTGTACCACATTTTGGAGATGCAAAGTGCTATGCACATGCAAAGTATTTATTATTACTTAGTAGGCTCATTCTGAGCTCCTCATCCAGTTTTCAATCTGTCCTCACCTCATCATGGGGAGTTTTATTGGAGTAAGAACGGAGTGAAAACTAAAGAAGGACTACAGGATTTAGCCCTTTATTATGTTATGTTAGGTGTGCCTGACTGCGAGGAAGTAGACTTCAGAATGACTGGCTTTATTCTGCTTCTTTTATTTACCCTCTGAGCCTTTGTACCTCCTACGTGGCAATGGCTGAAATAATGATATCTTATTTCCAAGCGAGAAAGATCCAAAGGGGATGTGGGCAGAGGCTGTGCTTTTGAGAAATGTTGGCTAAAGGCAGCAATTCTGTACTTTTGCCACCAGGGACCGCTGTAGCAGCACAGAAAAGAGAGTGTTGCCTGGGAGCCTGTTCTGAAATGCTGAGCCAGGTCAAACCTCCACATGAGGTCGGTTAAGTTAGCAAGGCATAATACAGCCATTGCCCCATAGAGATGATACATTCATCTTCTGTCTAAAGGCTTTTACCTGAAGAGAGATCACTTCAGCGCTTGCTCCTGAGTTTAGTGGGAGCTGCAGGTGCTCAGCACGTCTCCAGTTCTGGTTTTTCTTAGTGATCCTGCAGTCCCACATCCTTAGAATAGGGTTATTTATTCCCCAGATCATCATCTTTCCTTTTAGGTGGCCTCCCAAAATCATTTTTGCCTTTTTGTGGAACAAAAAAAGATGTAAAATGTACAGCGAAATATGCATGAAAAGGGCCCAAAGCTGAGCTGCTGTCTTTACAGTGAAGGACTCCGTATTGCAAACCACCACAGCTTCAGCTCTCTTCTCACTTGAGAGCATAGCACCACCATCTGATCTCTGGCAAAAACAGCACCTAGCGGTTAGGTCAGACCTGTCCACAGACAAACACAGAGATCCTGGCAGAATGCTTACGGGGAATAGTTTCTTACAGCATGGAGTTTATATACATTTAAAATAAATATTTAAATAGAAAAGCTCCTGGCATTTTAACTCACTAGTCCTTATATTGCTTGCCTAGAAGAATTGGGAGAGTAACACTTAAGTCTTGCTTCGATCAAAAAGTGACACCGAAACCTGTTTAATACCCACCATTCGGACTCCCATTGTTTTGGCCATTCTAAGGTTGCCTGTCTCACCAGGATTTCAGAAGTCTGTCTGAGATGCCTAATTCAGGTGGAGCAGCTTTACTTTAGCAGGTTATTTTCAGTGCCACTAGAAATGTGGGCAAGTCCATGTGTGGCCAGAAACATTTCACAGGTGACCTCTTAATGTAGGGCAAGTGAATATGGGAGAGACGGGAAATCCAGCAGGGACAGGTTTTGCTGGCTATTAATACAGGTGACTGTAAATTCAGGTTTCATTGTATTTCATTTACAGAGGAAGTCATAGCCGCCTACTGTACAAAAATCTCTCCCTCTACCTCCCCCACTCACCTAGTTCTGCCACTGTGCAGCATAATGCTGTAGCTGTGTTCCACTGAACTATGGTAGCAAATCCAAACCAATCAGTGAAATTGCTGTAGATTTACTATGTTTGGCTATTAATTGCTCCAAAAGATGGAAGCAGAGTATCGTACAGGCCCCACATATGTGCCTTTATATTTGTTGGAGAGTTCCAGATGTGTTAATGCAAAACCAACTCTGCTGGCAAGAAGGATCTCATTCCCCCCAACAGATACTGGCTAACTTCAAAGCATTGATCCAGAAGTTACCCAGCGGAGGCTTAAGCCTCTGGCATCCACTCTATTTTGTAACCCTTTTTAAAGTGTTTTTTCCCCCTTATTGTTACACATTTCCTACCATTTCCCCCCTGTAATAACTGCATTTGCTATATTTACCTTGCAGTTCAGGTCTCACCCTTTGGCATTTTGTCAATCAGGACAAAGGAGTTTCTGATATGTCTGCTGTGCTTTTCTTAGGGTTGGTTTCCACAGAAACTTAGTGCGCGGCAAACCAGGGTGTGAATATACAGTGCACTAGCCTGCGTCACAATCAGTGGAGCACATCCAGGTGCACTATGGAATTTTCAGTGTGCCAGCAGAGTTCACACAGCTGTAAATTTACCCCCTGCCGCTTCCTGTGCACTATGTCTCCCTATAAACAAACCTTTAGATTGTGGAAGGAAGGGAGGAAGTAATTGTGCCAGCCTATCATGATACTGTCTCAATATGCAGATGTGCTGAGTCATGATGCTACAACAGCCTCACACTGATACAATGCCATGACTCAAACATCATAATCTCAAGCTGTCACCATTTTGTGGCACGCCCTTCAACCTTGACTGACAAAATGATTTTTCCAGCAGTTGAGTATCATTAGTGGGCCTAGACTACAAGGACCAGCTCAAGGTTATATGAGGTTTGTATTTTGCCTGCACTAAATAGTTCCATGTAATAAATAAAATGCCTCTAAATGCTGGAGTTAGTAATTAGCTAATGTGAAATATGATTTGAAACCCTAGCTTTCCATCAAAGAATGAAGTCGAGTTGGCAGAGGAAAAAGACTGTGTTAGAGATGAAAAGCAGAGGATCCGCACAGCCAGAGGAAGGGGAAAGTCTATGGAAGAAATTGGAATTTCAGAAACTGTAAGACTTACATTGTTGAGCCAGAGCACAGATCAGCTTCACCACATGAAAAGCCTGCACGTCTTGCCAGTCCCTGGACATGAACTTGATAAAAAGAGCTCAGCTGCAAATCGTCAAAGCGAACTGCACAGTCCAAAGTCTGTATCGGGAAATCTGCCCAGACAAACAAATACTGAAGACATAGCGGGGCTCAAAGGATCAGACACAACGGTCCAAACACTTGAAAGGTTTCCTAGCACAACAAAGCCCTGTGACATTTCCTTAAGTACAGAAAATCTATCCCCATTGTGTGAATCCTCCCTGGGCATGCTGCAATCTTCACTGTTACATTCAGGGTCTCCTTTTCACTCCCCGCTGGCCCTGTCTTCTGTGGAAGAAGACACTGTTTTCTTTAATGACTCTGCCACCAATGGCTTAGAAATAACCTCAAAGCCTTCCTGTCTCAATGAACAAGGTGATACTTTAGTTTCAAGGACAGACATGCCAGAATCTCTCCTGACTGCACTGTCTTTGCAAGTTGCCTCTGAGGGAAAGCAAAGTAAAGCAGAACAAAAAGCCAGGTAACCTTTCTATTCCTTAATTATTGCTCTGTGTGTATAATTTGACATGTGATCTTCAAAATAATTCAAGTCACAAAACCATACCAAGCGGAAAAGCATAGATATATTGCCTCCTGTCCTAGCTTTACAGAGTTCCTCCTTGCTCCCTCTTCATAAGACCCATTCAGTTATCGTTGATTTTTAGCTAGAAGAAAAAATAGAAAAAAATAGTCACTGTGAAAATGTATATAATAAACTCATTTATCATTAAGAAACTAGACTGGCCAGAGATCCAGATAAGTCTGGCCATGTAAGTGCATACTAATTTGTGCATTAATGCAACCATGAACTTGGTAATTGCATGTGCAAATATCTTGATCACTTGGATGTGCAATTACATGCATACACAAAATAACCACAGTAATTGCACAAGCAAAGTGGCTGCATAAACTACACGTTTTGTGTTTCAGCTGTGCACCTAAGTTGTTAGAAAATCTGGAGCTATAGTTACTTTAAAAAGATGGTTGTGCTTATCCTAGACGGCAAATGCAGTATGACCAAAAATATTTATTCCTTGTAGTCCTCTGCCATCAAAGCTTCTGTTTGAAGTGCTGCATCAAAGCTCAAAACTTTAGGAGGAAACCCAGCCCAAAATGAGAAGCCTTGACTCCTGAGAGTAGGGACTGAATGGATTAAATAAATATTTTATATTTATCTCTAAAACAAATGTTACCCCCCAGAAAAAAGGTAGCAACCCATATAAGCACAAGAGCTGAATGTACCAGGATAGCTGCCTCCTGCTTGCCTCCTTGTGGCCAGCAGAGGCTCTACCGAGGCTTACCTAAGGGGCCTGAAGAGGGAAACCTTAAGACTCCCACATAGTCTTTTTTGTGTGGCTAACACTCCCTTGCCCCAGTCTGGGTTGGGTGTGTAATAGAAAGAGTTCAAAATAACCCTCAAAATAAAGTCCATCACCCCAACTCAAAGTTTATCCTTGGCTCTGGCTCTTCTACCACACAGCGCTCGTCTCCTGTTATATCCCACCCTGCCCTTCATGAAGCCCCCACTCTTGGCCCATCCCAGCAGAAGCTCAGCTTTCTAGCCCTGGCTTTCTTCTTCTGTTAGCATCTCTCGTGTTCTGTTCTGAGGGAGAAGGTAGCTTCCATACTGGCCACTTTCAGAGAGCTCCTCCTGGTTAGCTGGGAGAGAGGGGAGCCCTGCCCCACACGACACTACAGGGGTTCAGGTCCCAGGCCCTGAGAGGAACATTGGCCTGGGTTTTTCCTTCCAACCAACTACTAATTCTCCATGACCGCTTTGGTCATTTCCTGACCATTTGTTTGTTCCATTGTATCTGGAACAGAGGTTTCTTTCCCCCTTCAAGCTTAAAGGGCCAGCATGCTCACCTTTCACCTTTGCCTAGTGCCTTCTGCTTTCATATCTGTATTCAGCCCATTTAAAAATAGAAGAATATTAAAAGGTCAACTGTTATACCTCTTTTATAACGAATTAGAATTAGAAATGAGTGGTGTTTATGAAGAACAGATACAATGGTTGAGGGAGTGGCTACATAAACTCAGGTGACACTTCCTGGGTCAGAGGGCACTTGCCGTAGAAATAAACAGAAGGTACACAGTAAAGTGTCTTCCTTTCACAATACTGTAGCTGGGTCACAAAAGGTGTTGGGGAGAAAATACTTAAGGGGGATTCCCTCCTCTGCAGGGGCCAAAGTCTAATCCTGATTTTCTGAACTCTGGGGAATCAAATCTCTGGATAAGCTCAGTTAAGTCTCTTGCGGCTGCACGATTTGACGCGCTGTTCCTCAATCACAGGAGCAGCACTCCATTGCCCATCAGTTCCTGTGGCATTTAGCAACTGAGCAAACTAACACCACTACAGAGCCTAAGAGCTCAGCAGGAATTTAGCTCCAACCCTGTGGAGCTGGGCACTCAGCTGAATTGAAACTCCCAGCTATTTAAATATCAAATTTTACAAAGCTTTCGGATTTCACAAAGACATTAATAAAATTGAGGGTGTTTTACATGTGCCCATGAAATAATTATTAAATGGACCAAATTTCTAGCTAAAAGCATTCAGTGAGAATAAAGCAGCAAGGCTCTCTGAAGCAAAAACCATATTCAACTAAGGCAGGCTCCTAAGGAAGATGAGGCATGGGGTTGAGCTCCTAATGTCTGATACAGTAAGGAGACATCGCCTCTTCTGTACCCCTTAACCTTCATATTAGGGGAGGAGGCAGTGGGGTCCCAGTAATAGTGCTGGGACAAGGTTAAAGGAGTTTTTGGGGGTGACAGCAGTCCTCCACCAGGTGGCACAAAGAAAAGATGACCTGCACTGGACCAGTTATTGCCGCTAGATCCCAGATGTGTTAATAAAGTTTCCCCTAATTAAACCACATTCCAGGTATTCTGCCTGTCTTCCTGCAGTGTCTAGGACAACATGATAGCAAGTGCAGCCATGGCCCTGCTTGTGCATTTGTCTCAAGGTGTCAGTATACAAGGGGACTTTACAAGTTTTCAAAGGGGGTGTAATTCAAAGGGCTGGAGCAGGAAATGGGAGATTGCTGATTGAGCGAGGACCCAGAAATGTGAGGGCCAGTGGAGTTACATATTTAGCACATATCTAGCATTGGCCCTGTCCTCTGGCCCACAAGCAACGTGAGCACTTACCACAGATGCAGAAGCTCTAAGACTGAAGGAGGCAGCCATGGAAAATATGTGTGTCCTGGTCCACCGGTACTTCTGTGCAGTAGTGGATGTTCACAGTGCGTGCAACTTTTCTTCTTTCCTGTAGACTCCAGATTCCTGAGAAAGATGAATCCAGTCTTCGGGGTAGGAATGAGGAGAATAAAGACAGCAGTGTAGCTGCAAATTCATGTTGTCCAGATGTCAAGGAAATCCCTACTCTGTCCTCCAGAAGAGGAGGCAATGAAGAGACTCGGATGGAAAAAGAATGCAGAATAAAATCTCTGGCTGACAATGCTTCAATGAGAACCCCATCACAGCAATTAGAGGCAAATGATATTTCACTTCCCCAGGACAAAATAAGTTGCCACCCAGCATCATCAGTTCAGTCTGATCAAGGAGATACAAATAAAATCAGTAGTTCAGCTGTAAATGAAAAAGCAGCATGTGATAGCCAGAATCCTGTCCTGCCAGAAAAGGAGACAGACTTTCCTAAAAGAAGACTGAAATCCCTTGAAGACCAGAGATATGAAGAACTTGCTATGGAGATCATTGCCAAAGACAATTCTCTGACTGATATCCTCATCCCGCATCCTATTAGAAAAACTGCTCTAGACCTCCTGGAGGGTCTTTTTCCTGTTACCATTTCAATGTCAGATAGATCACACAGGACTAAGGGAGCTAGGATGAGAGAAGAAGTGCAGCCTGTCCTGGAAAATAAGTAAGTAGTTTGAGATTACATATTCCTTTTTTATCTCAGTGTATATATTTGTCTCATGCATGCACTGGAGTTAAGAGGTTTGGGGATTCTGTTTTTTAAATCAGCAACAAATTCTGTGGCCCATCTTATAATTTGCACCCCAAAGATATCTAAGGAAGTAGTTGTACATAAGACAGAGAGGTAGAATGCTGACTGGAAAATAGGGCCTTAAATTGCTATGTTGCTGCCCTGAATGTATTTCTTCTGTGCATCACATGCAACATGTCAGACTGGAGATGTTTTCTAGAGAGTTCCATTAGTGGTTCTCAATTTATTAGAAGGGAACATAATTTTTGGCTGTCAAAAATCTTACATTCCAGATATTTTCCAGGGCTAGACACATCCCCACTTGGGGGAAGAATGATTCTGGAGAGTCTAGAAGCGTGTGAATAGGAAGCACATTTTTCATGAACTAGGCTCTAAACATTTGTTACCATATTTATTTTATGCTTCAGTAGAAGGAAAAGTATTGAAGGTCCAACAGAATCATGTTCTGAAACTGAACATAGTGCAAGTCGGAGTGCAGAAGATCCCAATTCTAACATGAAACAAATCCTGATTAAGAACAGCCATGGCTCCAATGACCTGGATGACATCACTTCTAAGAAAGTAAGTATATGAATGTGAAAAGGGCTATGTGGGTTTCTTTACAGTAACGAGGATATAAATTTGGTATATGTAGTGTTAGAGGAAAGCACTTTTATCAACCTACTTTATTACAATATCGTGACTTCAAAGTGCATTGAGACTTTCTGAGCCAAATTCATCTTCAGTATAACTCCATTAAAGTCATGATGAATTTGGCATATTGATTGTGACTGGTGGTGTCTAAATTCTTCTTTCCTGTTTTATTCATCCGGCAAAGGCATCCACTGTAGGAGTGATTAGGGATTGATTTTGGGCCGAACTGGCTGAGCGTTTCCTTGCAAAACCAGCTTCTGTGTACTAGCTGAGTCACAACTGTACAGTATTTGAGACCAGAGCAGAACCCTAAACTGATGACATCTGGCAGCCTAAGTGAAAGATGATCTTTACATTCAGAGAACTAGCAGCCATTTCTGTTGGCAGGATTGGCCTATTGGCTTTCACACGTGCAGAAAAGAAAGATAACCTTAGACTCTAATTTCTAAAACAGAAATACTGTACTTTGAAAATAACCCACATCACTCTTCAAAAGAGTTAAGCTTGTTAGATGTAGAAACTTGGCCAAATTCCAGCTTGGGTAATTACAATCTGCCTACTTAAAATTCTTCCTACAGTGGATGCAGTGGTATTCTTCCCCAGGCACTGTTAGTGGCTGCTCCCTTCTATATCCGAGTTGGCTGCATTTCAGTGAAAGGGGGCACAATCATTCTCCCACTCTTCTCTGTGACTTCTTTCATGCTGACTATTATGCGTGAAACACCCTCCCCGAATCTGTTTGCCAACCCACCTCCCTTCCCTCATTCAAATACCCCCTAAGAATTCAGTTCTGTTACGTTGATTAAAAGAAGTGAGTTGAATTAGTTTTTAAATTTTGACATAGAACCTTCACAGTGTGTCCATGTCTTACTAAGTAACCACATGATCTTATTACTGTAACACTTATCCTCCTTCCCTTTTTTGCCTGTTAATTACTCTCGCCAGTTGTGTTATGCTTTATTGAAGCAACTACCAGACGTTCGCTCTTGGTGGGGGTGGGGAATTGAAAAAATAAAAAGTAATTGAGAGCTTGTTCGTAACTGCCTTTTGTACATGCTGGAAAGTATTAAAGAATAATTAAAATCTGAAGGGGGCAATCTGTGGAAAAAGCCAGTGTCTGTAAGCAGTTTGGATTCTGGGAGTTAGTAACAAAAGGTTTCCAATTGTGTTTTTTCCCCGTGCAGAAGGAACTTATTTCTAGTATCCAATCAAAACTGCAGACCCTCTGGGAAGAAAGGGAACTTGTCCTATCTGAAACCAAGGCGTATGCTCTGCGTGGCAAAGAGCTAGAGGCAATGGTCCAAGAGGTCTGCAAGCCCAATGAGTATGAGCGTTACATGATGTTCATCGGAGATCTGGAGAAGGTCGTGAGCCTGCTGCTCTGCTTGTCCAGCCGCCTCGCTCGTGTCCAAAATGCCATGCGGAAAATCAATGAGAATACAGATGCTGAGGAAAAGGTGAGTCACAAGAGGCTTGAAGATTTAGCCTCTTCAGTTCTTTCACGCTCGTCTTTCAAGATAAACCTTAATTAGACCCAAATCTGAACCATGGCTGGCTCTGCCAGTAGTAGTTAATAATTAGCTTTGTGTATTTCCAGAGCAGAAACAGAGTGAGCCTCAGCCTGATAATTGCTCAGTGTAGGAAAAAGTAGGCTCCTACCTTCAGGAGGAAAACAAGGTGGTTATAGGACCAGATAAGCACCGGAGAGATGCTGAACTGTAGTTGTGGCTTTTGAAACAGTCAGTATATGTGACTGATGATCTGGGAACTCATTTAATCTTTTCACTCTGGTGTAGAACAAAAACCTATATTCCAGATTTTTTCCACTGAGGATCATTTCTTCTGAGTTTGGAAATCCTATTTAACACAATGGCCTTGTCTTCGTTATGGGGGAAAAAGTGTGTTCCTAACTCGAGGTGAAATCCCCCATAGTCTTAAAATCAATCTGCTAACTCATGTGAAAACTACAAATTGCCTTACTTTCACTAGGAATTTAACTTAAGTTAGCTAACACGAATTAGGAACACCTTTTTTTTTTCATAGTGTAGACAAAGTCTTTATGTCCCAAGAATAATACCTTTTTTCTGCTGTCCTTGTGAAATAAGATACGTGCCCTTCTCCCCAACACCATCCACAGTGCTGATTCCCAAAAGAGGAACAAGTTGAGCATAGAATTCCTTCTGAGATCTTAACCCCCCAAAAGCAGCATTGCTCCCTTTCCATAGTGCTTTGTGGATCATTTTCCTTTACATTATAGCACACAGACAATCAGTCCAAATTCAGAAACTCACCACCAGAATTCTAGCACATGATGCCTCATGGAGATTCATGACCTGTCTTCACTGGAGTTTAAATCATGTTAGCAAAAGTGATTTCAGACAGTATTTTAAATTGGTTTTGGCTAACACCACTTTAAAAAAGGCTATGCCTGGCCTCCACTCTTCAGCCAAAGCACATTTGAACCATTAGCTGACCTAGTTTTAGATGTTCCTAGCTAAAGTTAATTTTTGGTAAGACGGTTTCCCTAAACCAGCAGCAGTGAGGGCTCTTCACATGAGTTAGGGTACTTTATTCAGGACTTTGAGTAAAGTGCTCTAAAGCCTTGTCTACATTATGGAATTTTCACAAAAATTTCCAATCATTCAGCTGTACAAGCTTCAGTAACATCAGGAGCTGTAGCCTCTCAGACTCAAACAGCCATTTTTAGCATGGCGTTGATTAGACATACTCTGAGCAGGTTTAACTGACGTGGTACTGAAAACTGAGAACTTCCCACATTGCAAACTTTGCTATAACCAGTGCAGCTGAACTGATGTTAGCAATGGAGGGAAATGTTAAAATTCCCTTGTTAGGCAAGGCTTTAGCAAATGAATATATGTTTTTTTAAAAAGTCACCCTCAATTAGTAGCTATTTTTATTTATCCGGTTACTCTCTTCCAGGTACATTAATAGTTATTTATTATTTTATATAGTTTATTATTAATAATAATTTGTTATGCACTGACACTATGTTTGGCTCTATTCAGGCCACTAATATAGATAGTCTGTGCAGACTGATCACAAGACTGATGATGCAAGGTAGACAGGCTGCACTGAGATTATTAGGATTTTAAATGTATTATTATTACTAGCTTTGACTTGTGGACAACATGAAATAAGTGTATCTTGATCGGATTTGCCAGCCACCTCTACCATGCAAGCCACAAGGGAGTAATTCAGTCTAGGAGAAGCCACACAGAATCTAAAGCCGCAAGGGGAAGAAATTAAGTTTAATATACACACTAGCTTCCAAATGAAGATCTAGACTCTGTCAGGAATTATTGGTTTTCATGGAGTATGTTGTTTTTGCTTTTTCCCTACTAGCAATCATTAAATGAACGGCACAACCTTCTGTCTAGACAGCGGGAAGACGCAAAAGATCTGAAAGAAAACCTAGATCGCAGGGAAAGAGTGGTTTCTGGCATTCTTTCCAAATACCTGACTGATGAGCAACTCCAGGACTACAAACACTTTGTTCAAGTGAAGACTTCTTTACTGATTGAACAGAAAGACCTTGAAGAGCAGATTAAATTTCTCGAGGAGCAGCTGGAGAGCCTAGAGAAAAGCATCCTTCTCTGAGCCACAGCAGCAGGCCCACCCGCTTTCAGGATTGAAGGATTTGGGCATTGTGTTGGAACTTCATACGCATTTACGGCATTGCTGCTACGACGTGAACATGGATCAGTTTGATGAATTCGTATTAGTGCCACAGTGTTGATAATTGCTTAGATGTTCCAGGGACATGCAGGAAGGGTTTTCCCTTTCTGGATAAGCTGAATGACAAAATCTTACAGTATGTAGCAGATTGCATTTTGAAAATGACTGATGAGACGTGTCATCTTTATTAATTTGACATTTTTTTCCCTTCTCCCTGTCATGTGCCTGTCTGTTTCCAGACTAACATCATCTTAATAAAAGAATCATAAAAATATTTCCTCTTTGTGGGTGGGCTGAGTATTCAAAATAAGAAATGATGTGGGTGTCTGAATTGTGAATTAAACAGAAAATAAACAACTTCAAAGCACAATGCTATGACTTAAAGGGATGCACTCAAAGATGGTTTTAAAAAAATTACACCTACCCTGTCTATTTACAAAGTCTATGCAACTCTTCCTAAGTGACTATTTTTCAAAATATTGCCACAGAGTGAGTTTGTTTCCTTAAATCAGCGCCAGTCCCCCAGCACTTACTATGGACCCTCCCAGGAAAGATCACGATGCTGTGACACAAAGTGGTTGAATTTCAAAGAGCTTTTGTAAACCATGAGTAAAAAAAAGACTTTAAAACATGGGGAAAATCCTTGACAATGTCCTTTTAAAATAATGTGTATTGAAGAGCTTTCCAGTGATGATATTGTATTGAAATCGTTCATTTAATACTTCTTTAACACTGAATAGGGAGATGTGTATCGGCTGTTCATTGAAAAACAAAGCCACTAATCTAATGGAGCTTCTTCCATGTCTGGGTAAGAGAAAGGCAGGTCTTGCTGGTCCCACAAGTGGCAGGAATCACCAAGAGATGTTATACTGAGAAAGTGAGACAATTTTATCCCGTGTCAGAAAGTAAGGCTCCTGAAGTCTGATGCAGCATAGAAAACTTTCATGGCTGATGCCCGTGCAACTGTCAGATGTGCACAGCCAGTGCTCACAGAACCTTGTTGCAAATAAAGCTCACTATTAATTATTGTCCTTTATTTCCCCTACCAAAAATTGTTTTTTTCCCTTCAGAGACTTGAGGTTTCCCTCTCCACCATTACACACTGCTCTCCACCATTAAATACTTCACCCAATCACAGGTGGAGGTGGCTGTCAGGGACAGGCCAGCACTCATATCTGCCAGTGGACTGAGCAAGTTCCCACTCCTAGGGGGCCTAAATTCTGATCCTCCATATTACACTGCCCTGAAGACCCTCCCAGCCACCCTCCTGATTTGGTCCAGCTTCATCTGCTTCTCTGCTGGGATCAGCTGCAGTATGGTGCTATGTTAAATGGAAACTCCTACAAAAAAAAGAGGGGGGTGGGGGGATTAAAAAAATGTTTTTGACAAGGTAAGGAAACTGTTCCTGTGCTCGTTTCATTTAAATTAAGATGTTTAAAAGCAGCATTTTACTTCCGCACAGTACAATTTTAAAGCTATATTCAGTCAATGTTACGGTTGTTCCTTCAAAAGTTTAAATCTGAACATTTTGTTCAGAGTTACAACCAACCTCCAATCCTGAGGGGTTCATAACTCTGAGGTTGCACTGTATGAAGTACAAAGTATGTGGGATAGCTCTGCAAACAAGGTGCCCTTACCTGCCTGCCTTCGTTAGCAATAACGAAATAGTTAAGCTGTATGTTGTAGAACTGATATCAGTAATATGATCTACTTGGCTCATCTTGAACAAAAGTCATCCAGGCTCTGAGGTGATTTGAGTAATTAAAAAGACATTTTCTTAACATGTTCTCATTATTTTTCAGTTCTTGCATTGTCAAGTGACTTGCTGAATGTGGGCGATGTCTGATAACTTAGTAGGCTGCTTTAAAATAAACTGAACCATGCTTTGATATCGTCCAGACACCAACAAAACTGTGCTCAAAGAGGTATTGTTCTTGGCTGTAGAACTTTGACTTGAAGTTTTCTCGGAGGGAATTGCTTCTAAAGCTTAGCTCGCATGCAGGTTCCACAACACAGAGTGAAAAATACCCAGTCAGTGATGCTACAATGAGCCTTTGCTGCTATAATAAGCCTTGCCTTCAATTCTTGAAAGTCTGTGACTCACGTACTCCATGCTGCATATCCTTTAAAAATGTTTGGTATAAGGCATAGAACGGCTTGGCATAGGAAGCAGAGAGCAATGAGCTGAAACAAGTAATAATTCAGGGTTTTTTAATTTACCAAACTTTAGCATTAGGATACACTCAAGCCACGTTTTTCAAGCTTTCATCTGTAATCATTTTTTCTCTGCTACCTCCCCCTCCACACACCACATTTAAAAAAAAAAATAAAAGCAAAGATTCTCACATATTCACAGGATTCCAAGAGCTGGGACTTGAAGAAAACCACAAAATATCATGAGGCTTGTGATAAAATTGTGAGAGCTGGCAACATGGCAAGTAGTACAAAGTGGCCCCAAATTTTTTTTTATTAAAGCTAATGTTAAAATTGTCTAATACATCAGTTAAAAAGTTTCTATACAGCTGGATATAATGCTTATTTTATCTAAAAGTACAAAGTTTGGTTAAAAAGTCATAAAATACATATAGTACAGAATCTGCAATATCCCAAGTTAAGGTTAATAAATTTAACCATTTAGCCAGTCCAATCCAAATCGTGTCTTCCTTAGTCATGTGACTAATTTTAATGAACTCAACGCTGGCATGAGCAAAATTTGGAAAGTAAGTAGTTAATTTTAGACCCTGCCTCTAGGGATTTTTTTAAAGCTATGTTATACATTTCAGCTGAATATTTTAGCACAATCAAAACTGACTGTGGCATTTAAAAATGTTTCTTTCCTCCTTCTCCCACACAACCTGCCCAAAAACTGGATCAGTGTAAATTAAATGCAGATGATATTTCTATGCATTTAAAAATGTATTAAGCCATGTTAGTGCCTTAAAATGTTGGTTATGCTGAAATATATCAGAGAAATAACACATTTATCTATCCCACGGTCTGCTTCGTTATTGTTTCATTACCTGTCAGTAGCAAACACCCATCATCACTCGCAGAAATCCTTATATGTTATTGTATGTATATCTTTGTACAATGGAAGACTAGGCAGCTATGATAAAATGCCTCCCAGTCTGATGCTGCTCTTCATGTCGGATTCTAGACAGACAGAAGGTTTTCATGCACGTGTGTCTCACTGCAATAGATAATGTAACAGACACAGCAGAAAATACATCACATGCAGATTATTTCCAAAAGCATTCTGTTCTTCATTCTCCTTCCACACAATCGGGGGTAGTTCCACTTAATGGCGGTCCACTAGGTGAAGCCACTGTGTGAGGAAAACTAGACCCTTCATGCTTAAATGAACTCTCCTGAACAGCACTTAGAAATGAAGGCATGATTTACCAATAACATGAAGTTCAAGATACCTTAAAGATCTCAATCTCACTACTGTCAGATGATTCAAGCCACGACTTTAGGTTCAGAACAAACCTACGTGGTAATAAAAATATTGTAATTACTTTTAAATTCCAGCTAAATCAGTCTGTGGTTTGGATTGAAATATTTCTCCTGCACTATTTGCAACTCAGGTATTATAGCCTTGGAATCAGAACACAATAATAAACTCATTAGTCTAGTTTCACTATGATTAAGGAAGTACCAAAAAAAAAAGTAGAAATGGTAATAAATAAATTAGACCCCAATTCTGCGCACACTTATGTACATTAACTCAAGGGGACTACTCAAAGTTAAGAACGTGCATGAGTATTTGCAGAATGAAGACTTTAGTCTCAATAATCTAAGGTATTAGTAATAACTCAAACAAACCTTTTACTCCATAAAGATTTAACATGACAGTGCCCCTTCAGATGTGGACTTAAAAAAAACCCTAAAAATTAACTGTTCAATGAATGGACAATTCTAAAAGATCATTGGGTAAGTTCCTGTTAAACCTATTGAGGTGTTTGTATGAATATGTATCAGGAAGTTTGCTTTGAAGGTTCAATGCTTTTTTCTTTCCACAGCTCCTCCTTATACAGAGATGGTTGCCTGGATAACCTTACTGAGAGTTACAGGGGTTCCTTTTAAAAACTGGTTGGCCCAGCACTGTGTAATTCCAACAGGGTATGAAGGCCTATTAAGCATCCCACAAACTTCAGCCCGCTGCTAGCGCTCAACATATTTTGCCCGTCAGGCAGGCGAGATAAATACAAATACCATCTCATTCTAGCCATGGGCAGTCTGTACGCCTAGCAAAACCACCGCTAGCGCAACAGCTCCCTTGAGAGGGGATGATGTCACTTCACCTGTTACTCACATGCTAGCGGGCGTAAAAGGGCAGGCTGCAACCAGGGATTTTTTTTCTCTTGCTCCTGTAATTTTTGTGGTTTCCAAAATGGGGTTCTCAAACCTAGGTGTGTTTTCTGCTTAGCGGCAGCAGCTGCTGCATGGGGAGATCTCCTATTTACTGCCTGCAGCCCAGCCAGATACAGACAAGGCTGCAGCTTTGGATTTTGCTGGTCTTAAAGGTACAGGGCCCCATTTTCACTGCAGAGTGAACACCACAGGCAGCCTACACTCACCTCCTTTTGGGGGAACGGTGGCTTGTATTTTTTAAAGGTGGGGGGATTTATGGTGTTAGTTATAACCCTATAATAATAACCACATGTTAAATGTCCAGCTGACACACTAAAGGTAACTTGTGATGCAAAAACACAGACTGTATACCAGCCAAGTGCCTCTTCGCTCCCTAAACATTGCAGTGACTCCCTACACATTGACTGACCATCCCTGCAAGCTTGAAGCTGCTGCCACCTGCCTCTATCCAGGGTGGCGGCATAGCTGTTGTTTTCTCTCTCCACTGCCTTCGGCTCAGAGGGCAGGGAGCTCCAGGGAATTGAGGCATCAGTCACCTGAAAGGAGTTGGCAAACACTGCAGGTGTGTCTGGGGGCACACAAGGAGCTGCCCAGTGCCTGGAGAAAAGGAGCTATGTCCCACTTGGATACCAGCTACCAACAGTGTGGTGTGGCATTGGAACCTCCCTGTGCTTCTTCTCCGGGACCCACACCCCAACAGTGCTGTGCCCCCGTGTCACACGGGCCTTGCTCTTTTAGGGTGTGAGAGAGTTCCCACGACCAACAGAGGGGAAGGAAGTGGGGAATGTTGATAACAGACATTTTCAGAGGAGGTAGGAAAAGCGCTCTCTTTCTCCCCTCCCTTCCCCCACACTGACCCAGCCTCTCATTTGTTCACAAGCATTATCTGTGCGAGATACCAATCGGCTCTAAGTAAGGAAGACTTTCACTGTGAAAACTGTGATCCTCCAGTGTTTCCATCTATGTCCGTCTTTGTCACTCTGGCCCTGCTTAGGTAAAAGGTCGGAGCAGGAGGAAACAATGGCATAAAAGGACCCAACACTGCTGCCTCCTAAATCCAAGTGTCTGAACCTGCTGAAGATGGTCCCAGTTGTGCAAGCCTTTCCCCTCAGACAATGTGTTCTACCCCAAACCAGCATACAACTAAAGCACTGTGCAGTGCAAGTAAGTGCTCCTTTCCCATGCATTCCTAGTGGCATCACCACCTATGATAACCTTCCCCCTGTAATCTCTAATTTGGGTGGCAGCCATGGATTGCTTCACATGCATTTTCTTCTTCAGCAAAGGTAGTGACTTTCACTCTGCCAAGTAAATTAAGGAAGCCCCAGTGCCTCTTCTCTTCATTCCAGCTCTGTCCTGTTCAGGGCACTGGAAAATTACTGGTTTGCAGAGCTGTAGTTTATTGGCACCTCACCACTGCCAAACCTGCTGGACTGCTTCTTACCCAAAGAGGAAGTTAGGTGGGGAAAAATGTCAAGAATGAATCCACTCACTGCCAGAGGGGCTGAGCAAGGCACTGCCACAAATACCCAACTCTGTCCTACAGGACTTGCAAAGTGACTGATTAATCAAATCCAGCTGAAGCCTGCTGCTTCTCATTTGGTTAATCTGCAGGACTGATTTTTCCCACAAAACCCAGACAAAAGGCTTGCTTCATCCCACTGACCAAGAAAGGATTAACAGCAGAGCCCTCTAGTGAGCACTCACCTTCGTAAGATTTCAGAACAGGTACTAGAATACTAGCCAGGATCTAGCTACAGCTAACACAAGAGGAATACAAAATACTGATTGCAGAGAGCGATGTGAGGGGAGGCCCCAGGGGAGGCATAATGTTAGGTGGGAAAAGTTTCCTTTCCTGAGGAGAGCAGGTTGGTGGGGGGAGGCGAGGCGCACTAGCGACCCCTGCAGGATAGAACAATCACTGTCTTGGCATGTCTGACTCATGGTGAGTGTCATGGCTGTGCTGGGGCAATGGAAATAAATGCTAAAATTCTTTAAAAATGTGTTCTCTTTGCTCAGTTCCCAGGTACTGAAGTCAATGGGAATCTGTCAGTTGACTTCAGTGGGTGCTGGATCAGGCCCTGATGTATAACGGCTGCAGTGAACTCCTTTTGGCCAAGCCTCCCTGTCTTCAGTGGGGCTCCAGTCAGTTTCAGGTGTCTCTTTGTCTGTCTGGCATTCATTGCAGGATGAGGGCCTAACTCACAAGATCTGAAATGGGTCTCCTAGGCACTAGTGTGAATTAATGAAGTTCTACCTTAATATTAAGTGCAATGACGCCTCCCCCCCCCACCTCCACTTTGGGATCTCAGGGCAGTATTCTGAATGTAAATTAATTCTAACCCAAGAGCAGAACCACATAGCACATAACTAGTCCTTAGAGTGCAGAAGGGAGCCCATGTATTATGCATGAAAGACTGAGCACGCAGTTGGATTAGCGCAGAGGCAGCCCAAAAACTGCTCAACAAGCAACAAATGAACTTCACAGTTTGCCCCTGAATGCATCTGACTTGTCACTATAACACAGACAGCTAAAGTGTCAGAAACCTCCTGAGGCTGGGCCCATGTGGGGCTCAAACCACCATACTAAATACTGATGGAACTTTGGTTCAGTTTACAGGACAAGAAGGCTCCACGGAAACAATTATTAATGTGAGGGATTTTTCTAATGAGCTTTCTGGCCAAAGCTATCCACATCCCAAACTGCCTCCTGGAAGATATCACTTCAAGGCCAAGTTCTAGTTCCTTGCCTCCTGTTTCCCTGTCCCATGGCGACTCCTCCTGCTGTGAAGTGAAAGAAGTGAAATGAAAAATAGCACCAGCTTCCATTTCAATGGCATGATGGCTGCTCCTTCCTTGCTCCCAAGGTGAGTCTAATTTGCTGGTCAAGACGTAAAGGATGGGGTGGGTAATGAGGATAAAGTGGTGATCAAATGCAGTAAGTCATTGTCCTTGGGAGGCAAAGGAGTCCTTGCTATTCTGTCTATGTATTTATAATGCACCCATGAGGTTATGTAAGCACAAATCTGGTTTATGGCTGCTAACGATATACATAGCAGGGCTTGTAGGTACCAGGAGAAACTACCCAAAGAAAAGCATGTGGGTGGGGAAGAGAACCCATAACAAAATATCATGGGGCGGTAACCTTGGAAGCTGGCACATATTGTTCTGTTTTGCATCACTGTTGTCCTGGTAAATGTGGAGGGAGTGGCCATGCTGAGAGACCATCTGCTTCACTAAGAAGAAAGAGGTCAATTGCTCTGTCCTCTAAAGAGCAAATGATAGCTGCCCAGGTCACGCACACATGCAGCACTTTACACACTGGGACTGTTCATTTGAGCTCCACAAGAACCCAAATATTGTGGTATCTCTACAACGGTACTGAGTGTTTCCTCTACAGGCTGCCCCAGAGCCCTCTTCAGGAAGCTGTTTATAGGACAAATGCCATGCGCGGTGAGCCAGCTATTCAGGGACTGAAACGCCATGAGGAGCGCAGATCACTCATTGCTATGCCCAGAAAGGGCACCCTGAGGCAGTGTGGGCAAAATATAAGCACAAGACACATAGATACAGCCCATGTGCGCTCTGGCTACAGAGCAAGGGCCCAATCCTGTGAAATGCTGAGACCCTCCTGCAGGGAGCTGAGCACTTTCCTTTTCCACTGAAGTCAGTGCAAATTGAGGCCACTCAGCTCGGCTCAGGGTTGGGTCCTACGAGGCAGTCCTCACAATGGGCCTCAGCCTGATCAAAACACTGGTCCAAATTCCTGGCGAGGCTAAGCTGAGATCTGAAGTCCAGGGCTTGCTCTCTCTCCCCCTTTCCCCCATCTCAGGCTTGAGCTCAGGTCACAACATTTTGATTCTCCTTTGTGGACTTGACTCTCAAGAACTGGAAAATTCAAATGGTTTAAATAAACGAATACATGAGTTACCACAGCAAAGCTGAATGAATTCTTCATTATGTTTTTACACCAAATTCCTGGCCTGGATCCAACCCCAGCTATGTTCTTAGGCAATCCAGAGCTTCTTTTTTAATATAAGAGGGGAGTGGGACAACGGAAGGGGGAAAGAATGCTGAGCCTCCAGACAGTCATGCTTTGGGTAGCTTTCCTAGGAAGGGAAAGCAGCTGATGTGCAACATTTCTTCTGCATGTACATTTTCCTGCACACACACAGCTCTTTTCTCCTCACAGGAAAAGGACTTACTAACATAACGTTGATATTAACAGGGTGAATCTAGTTTGTCTGGTTCAAGGGCACTGTTCTAATCTAAGATCAGTACATTTCTTTGTCACAGTAATAATTAAAAATCTGAACTTAGTCAACTGAAAGGGATCAGGCTAACAATCCTGGGGATTCAAGTCCTCTGACTGCAGAGCAAGAACAGCATGGACGATGGCAGTGCAATCTCCCCTCCCCTTCCCTCTCCCTCCCCCACCAACATATCTCAAAAGCCTGACTGCAAGGAGACAGACATCTTCAAAGGTCTCCCAGTCAAGAACTGACCTGGTCTGGCTTGTGGAATCTACCAAGAATCACAACACAAATTAGTAGGGCTACAGCCTTCTCTTAGACACCGGTAGCTTCACTCACATGTGCCTATCACAGTATTATTAGTGCGGCAGGCCTTTAAATCCATGCTTTGTTTAAAGCTTGATAAGGTACAGATAGTGCTAGCTCTTAGATGTGGCTGCCTCTCAAGAAAACTAGCAGAAGGAAGGATACTGCAGGAGCCAAATTAAACAGGATGAGGAGCGCATGATGAAAAATCTCTTTATATGAATTCCAATGGGGTGAAGTTGCTTCTAAAGACCCTAGTGAAACTGCTGGGTAGCTTTTCTATGAGACAAGTAAATCTTCTCATAAAAAGAGCAAACTCCAGAAAGGAAGATTATCGTTAGAGGAATTCAGAGCTGCCGACACAGGTAGACAGAGGTTATTAACAATGAGTGGGACTAAGAGTTCATGGGCCTGTGAGCAGAGGGCTGTTAGTTTCTCATATCAGTTTTTTGTGGCTCAGGCCTGTGTGCCCTCAAGTCAGTGGGAGTTAAGTCCTGGGAAATGTACAATGCCTTTCAGAATTAGAGTGGAAGGATGGTCCTGTAGTTGGGAGAAGCTAGGCTGAGACTCAAGAGACAGGTTCAATTTCCTGCTTTGCCACAGATTTTCTACACATTCTTGGTCAAGTCGCTTAGTGTCTCTGGGCTCCAGTGCCCCATCTGTATAATGGGGATAATAACACTTCCCTACCTCATGGGGTATGTGAGGCTAAATACATTAAAGATTGTGAGGAGCTCAAATAATACAGTAAGGGAGGCCATCTACGTAACAACGCTAGCTAGCATTAGCACCTAAAGCCATTTCCCCACAGGAAAGTACTATGTGATGTACACCTTTGGCTTATATTTTCTCCTATAGCATCCATATGGGTACTGTCATTTGTAGCAAGTGAGTGAATTGGAGGAAGGCGAGGTCTCTGGTATGAATAAGGAGGGGGAGTGGATTGTGGGGTGGAGAAGGCCCTGCCTGTTGTGTTACGGTTGAGGGGTAGGCTGGGGTTTCTAACACATTGCATGATGAGTGCAATGTACCATAGGAAAGGGTCACTGTTTTTCATGCAGCAGGAAGTACAGGAGAAAGGTGAGCTGGTCTGTACATCAGGATGGGTGAGGACCTGGAGGACAGAGTAAAGATTGGTGTTGGATTAAATTGTGGCTCCACTGCCTTTTTCCCTGCTAATTTCCTGATGCAAGACTAGGTGATGCACTTGGTTGTGATGTGGGAACCTCCTAGGTACAGTGGCTTCTGCCCCAGTTGTTTATCAGCACTCCCTCCCCTGCTAGGAACCTCCGTGCCAGTTATCTCCAGAGCCTCACAGCTTCCTGACTTCCACGCCTCTCTGAGTGACGGGTGCTTGTGGCTGCATCTCTGACTGCAAGGAATAAACATCTTTGCTGCCTATTCAATACTGCATGTGTTAATTATAGGGACCATCAAACATCTTTCTTATATGCTTGGGTCTGTGATAACTGCTTTGTCAGTAATCTTTTCCACAGTCACTTAGACCTGTTTCTAATTGGAAACTTACCAGCTCTGGTGGAGTGGGGTCAGAGAAGGGGCTAAGAGCCTGTATGCACTTATAGGTTTTATGTTATTGTTGTCAAACCAAGTAGCTCCTTAGGGAAAAAAATCTGACTTGTACAAACAAAACTGGATGCAGGAAACTAAACTATTAACTTGAAACACACCTAAAATACCTAAGGCCAAAGCTGATAAATTACTTTTTGAAGTTTAATTTAATCTGTTTTATTGCCACTGAAACCTTCTTCGTTCAATATTTTTAAAAACAATACCCATACCCTCTCCCTCAAGCACAGGACTAGAATTATAGACTCATAGACTCATAGGTCAGAAGGGACCAATATGATCATCTAGTCTGACCTCCCGCACAAGGCAGGCCACAAAACCCTACCCATACACATTTATAACAACCCCGAACCCATGACTGAGTTATTGAAATCCTCAAAAATGAGATTTGAAGACCTCAAGCTGCAGGGAATCCACCAGCAAGCAACCCATGCCCCATGCTGCAGAGGAAGGCGAAAAACCTCCGTGGCCCCTGCCAATCCGCCCCGGAGGAAAATTCCTTCCCGACCCCAAATATGGCGATCAGCTAAACCCTGAACATGTGGGCAAGACTCACCAGCCAGCACCCAAAAAAGATTTCTCTACAGTAACTCAGTTCCCATCCCATCCAGCATTCCCACAGACCATTGAGCAGACTTATCTGCCGATAATCCAAAATCAATTGCTCAAATTAAACTATCCCATCATAACATCCCCTCCATATACTTATCAAGCTTAGCCTTAAAGCCAGATAAGTCATTTGCCCCCACTACTTCCCTCGGAAGGC
>ML675615.1:19028257-19239735 GCA_007922155.1 Mesoclemmys tuberculata
TCTAACCCTCTGCTCTAGGCTGTTGGGCACCGAAAATAAATTAATCCTTTCAGGCTGGCTCTTTACTTGCTTGGCCTTCACGCAAAAAGGTGACATTTATCCTATTTTGGAAATGCTGAGCAATCAGTTCACCTGTTTCAATTACCTGAGGGGGGAGGGGGGATGGCAGATGCAGCAGGACCATTTTTCAGTATTTTAAAAAAAAACCGCTTCACTCCCCAGGGAAATGCAGCCACCTGAAGAAACAATCTCCCATTGTTTTACCAGTGCCAACTACACTACATGATGTCTGAGATAAAATGTAGAGATGTAAGGGCTTGGTCCTGAGAGAGGCTGAGCAGCTGCAATTCCCACTGTCTAACCTATGTAAACATAACTCCAATTTTATTCACTCCATTAACTTTGGAAGGTAATTGAGCAAAGCTGTGCCTTCTAGAATATTAGTTCCAGCCATGTGAAGATTGCTTAGACTGAGTTTAAAGGTTTTCTTGATTTACTTTTGCCCCAACTTTCTAAAATAATGATTTTTGTCTCGGTTATTATCAAATCAATGAGGCAGCTTTAGATATAATTACTTCATTTAATAAAGTCAGGTCTTTATGTTTCTCAGGAAGCTTCCATTGATATTTGAACATCTGCTCAGTTGTGATTCTTGTGCGTTATAGATTCTCTTCTCTGCAAAAAAGGTAAGAAAACAACCTTGTGAATTAAACTATACTATATATTTTAAAATCTCTGTAGCTGACCTACATTAGTTAATGTATGTATTTCTGAAGGAAGCTTTATAAATATGTTGCCACATCTGTTATTTCTGTTTGCATCTTATGTCTATCTTTTAAAATTATTATTTTTAATAAGTGGCTTCAGAAAACTTCAAGCAAATTGCCCTTGATGTCACTGGGAGCAGAATTGGACCTAAATATCTTTTTGGAAGAAAGGAGTAAATGACACCCATTCCTCAAGGCTTATTTTCTTTTGATCGCTCTGTTTCCAACTGGTCATGAAATTGATTCTAGTTTGACTGGAAAATAAGAAGGGAAACTGAACATAAAATATGAGGAGTCAATGTGTTGGGAAGGCAGAGAGATAAAAGTAACGGTCTGTGCAAGAATGAATGGGAAAGAGAAAATAAATTTGCTTAGCTTTCATTGTCTTCGATTTGGAAACAGTGTAGTATAAACTATTTCGAAACCCTCCATTTTATTACCATTCATAGCCCAGCCTTCCTCATGGACTGCATCTTTCGCTGCTCCCCATTCCTCTACTCATCTGGCACTGGCTTCCTTTCTCTTCCTCCAATCTAATTACTGTTGGTGCAAGAGTTGTCTTGTGCAGCTCTCACTGGCTGCATGCAATAGCCTTTTTGTACCTCTTCACCTTATCTCTCCATCTCTTCAAATCTCATCTGAAAACATATTTTATCCCCTGACTACAACTGGTGCTGCACCTATTCCTCAAAGTGTCTTTGCTGCACTAATATTCCTCACTTAGTTCGGTGTTATCTTTATCCTACCTGTAGCTCTGTAATGTTCCTACATTGGTTAGTCAACCCTGACATTGCCTCCCCATGCCTTTCTTATTGTTTGCACAATAACCACACATTTTGCTGGTGTTGTTTCTTGTGTATGGTATTTTACTAATACCATTAATAAAGGCATTAGCAATGCCTTTTTGTTTATAGCAGCCCCATGATGCTGTCTAGCCTACTGCAGAGAGCTAATAATAAAAAGCATCCAAAACAAATTGCTATGACTTGCTTCAGAGATTGGTTCTGTTCCTTATTAGAATCTAGTACAGACATATGAAAGCCCCAGAATTCATTCTTCAGTCTACATCCTTTGTGTTGCAAATCTTTCCTCTTACCCTGTGCCTATTCTTCACTTCTTATATTCTCTCGCTCTTGGAAAATGAACAAGAGGAGTATGCTGAGAGAGAAGAATGAAGGACAACTGGGTTTTTGGAACCATTTCCCTTATTTTACAAACATTTTTGGAGAATTTGGTGGCATTCCAGGAGACGCTGTTGGCACTGGTTAAAGTCATGCAGGGTGCATCTGTGCTTGGGCTGCCTCTATACTGAGATCTCTGAAAATCTCTGTCATGTTCTCTGGAAATCAACGTAGTTCACTGGTGCTAGTGCTCTTGTAGAATGGCCTGCTGTCTGGACAGCTCCTGTGAAAGTGACAGTGGCTTGTATCTCAAAATCCCTGGATACCTTGAGAACCACATGGATGCTGTTGGATCCTTGCCCATTGCCTCTGCATTGTTCCCCTCACCTAGCAAGTTGTTGTCCCCTGCTCATCAGAACCCTGTTGGCAATAGCTTTTGAAGGTTTACTGCTCAGCTTTGGGGGGCACATGCGCCACATATGGCCAGCATTCTAGTCTCATCCTAGCTCATCCTCTTTCCATGCAGAGACCTACAATCCCATGGAACTCCTGAATTCCGCTACAGAGGTAACACTCCCCCTTTCCATGTTCCTTAGATGGGATCTGTGGATGCAATGTCTCCTTCACCTACAGAAGTGGAGGGGAGCATAGGGCCCTATGATGATAAGAAAAGCACAGGAAAAGTGTGCAGAAATGTCTTGCATTGTGATGGATGTGAATTCGTTTCCCCACTTTAACTACCCTGTCCTGTAAACCCTTGCCACAAGTTACTCTTTTCTGCATTGTGACTAAGGGCTTGTCTACACTTATTGTAATGCTTACTGAAGACACTACCTATGATGACAGAACAGCTTCTCCTGTCAATGTAGGTACTCCACTGCCCTGAGAGGTGGTAGCTATGTCAATCGAAAAAGCCCTCCTGCCAACATAGCGCTGGCTACACCAGGGGCCAAGCTGGTCTTACTATGTCACTTTAGCAGGGGAGGAGAATTTCCACACCCCAAGCGATGTAGCTATACCAACGTACATCGGTAATGTAGACCAAGCCTCCGTTACACATACTAGCTTCCCCGGCCCTCCCCCCCAGATTATCATTGGTATGTTAATGGGTATGTTTCCCTTCACAGACTCTTGTTTATTGAGTTGGTTGGTGCTATGCCTTCCACCATTAAAAGAAATACAATACATCTGACTAACCAAGCTGTACCATTTCAGAAGCATGCTCATTTGTGTGTATGTTGGATCTCCGTCCCACAGCCTTTATGGCTGGTTGCATGTTTAGACTGTAAACCCTTCAGGGCGGGCCTCATTACTGTATTTATACTGAGCCAAGAACAATGGAAATTCTCATCCCAGTTGGGGGCCTTCAGGCAGTATCATAACACACATATTTAATAATAATAATCCAGGGATGCTGGAAAATTTTAACTGGGGAATCCTCATTGTACGGCTTTTGGGTTCATGCAGCTACTTCTATTTTTAATTGCATTAAAAAAAAAAAAGTCCGTTTGTGGCCTGCTGGGTGACCCTGGGCTAGTCACGGCACTGCTCTGTGCCTCAGTTTCCCCATTTACAAAAGGGAGATGATGATATTAATTTCTTTTCTAAAGCGCTTCGAGGTCTACAGATGAAAAGCTCTATGTAAGAGCTAAGCATTATTAATTAGCAGTGCAGGATAGCTAACGCTGGGCTTGGTCTTGTTCACTGCTACGTGGTTCAGACCTAGTGAAGGTTATCCATTCATAAATCAGGTCCCTGGTCTTCTCTTATCTGTATGGTGTGTAGTGGTCGGTTTAGTTTATTTCTCCATAAGTGTTTGAGAACTGGATTGAGTTGCAGAAATGAGACTGACTGCGGATAGTCTTTGAATACCATAAATTTATTCGGGTAAAATCTTTTAATACACAGAGAATAATCAGGCTGGAGCCGTATTGGCGTTGTGCACCTAACTCCTTTGAAAATTCCAGCATTAAGGGAAATTTTGCCTGCCTCTTTTTCCTTTCGCCAGAAACTTAAAAAGCGATTATTTTTGGATTGGTTATTTATGGAACACTGCAGGCTGCCTTTCAGATGATTTCTAGCCAACTGTCGTTCATCTTGGTGTTTCCAGTTTACTAGCTGGGACAAAAGTAAAGAAAAATGGAAAAAATCTTTTAATTTTCTACTATTTATTTTTAAACCAAACTTTGCAGCTTGTTAAATCTATATCACAAGCATTAGGGTGTTGCCCCTATTTTAACATATTTGACTGGGAAGTGTTATGGGTATTTTGTGAAACATCGCAGTCCTCAGGATCCATTAATATTGCCATGTTAGCAAACACACCTAACTGTGGGCGTTTTGCCATTCTTCTCAGTGGGTGGAGGATAGCATTGCATGGTTGCAATAATTCAAATGATGCAACACTGAGAAAGGAAGTGGGAGATCTGGGATCCACATGTAGGCTCAGGAATTGCAGTGCCATTTCCTGTATCTTCCGGTTTAAGGTGGCAGCCTACCTAGTTCAGTACTCCTGTTCCTTGCCACATGAACTGTAAAACAGGTAAACAAAGAAGCCACATTACTTTGCTCTGAGCTGTAAGAAAAGTGAGGCATCGTATTGCCACACAGAGGAGAAGAGGAAGAAAAATGCAAGGATGAGTGGGCAAGGAAGATTTCTATCTTCTTGAGGCATAAGGAGTGTTGACAGGAGAATCCTGCTTTAGAGAAGGTTGCAGATTTCCCTCTGGCCTATATGGCACTGGGCATTGATGAAATGTGTACCTTCAATGGGGAAAGGTAGATTTTTCTCTTATATGAAATCCAACAAGAATGACCGAAGCCACAATTTTCTAGTTTCCTCGTTGGTATTTTCCTGTGAAACAAAGACTGAATTATGTGAAGGCAAAGAGCTCTTCCTTTGTTCCAGAGAGAAATGCAGTAACTTTCAATGAATAAACAATCAAACAAAAGTCTCTGAAGGAGAGAAAACAGAAAGAGATGAAAGGCAATATATGATGAAAGAGCAAGGCTCAGCTGAAACTCAAGGGCTTCAGTGGCCAGTTCTAAAGAACATTACTAAATGGACAACAGCAGACAACATTTACATGGCAAATATCATGTCACCAAAAGTTTGTATTTTTTCAAATGATGGCTTGCTGTTCCACAGAGAGTAATCTCCTGGGGGCTGATTCTGATACCCCCCTTTCCTCACAGTAAATAGCCCCTCAGTCCTCAGTTTGTCCCATTGAAATTGTTAGGCGTACTCATAGCCTCAGGTTCAGTAAGGATGGGTGAATGTGGCCCTTTATGATTAGGAGCCAGGAGAACTGGGTTCTGTTCCCAGTTATGCTGGTTACTTGCTCTCAGACCCTGGGTGACTCACTGGGACTGCTTCAAGGGGTAAAATACAATGCAGGGTGTGTGATGAGGGGAGCATGGGCCTGATTTTCAGAGGAGCTGAGCACCTGCAGCTCCCGCTGAATTTAACTGGAGCTGTGAGTGCTCCGCACCTCTGAACAGTCAGGCCTTTTAAATGCAAAGTATTATTGCTATTACTAATGATATTCAAAGCCACTCAGCTCCTCACTGGTCTTGAAGCTCAAGCAATGACTGTGAGGCCAATCCAGTTCAAGCCATGCTGCAGTAAGACACAGGTGGAAGGAACCACTTAAGGTCCACAGAATGGTTACAACCCTACTTGTCTGGCCTGTGTTAAATAATGTGCAAGAAATCAAATCCAGCCCCCATCTCCACCAGTGTGGATGATATAGGAAGATCAAGATCCAGCCCTGAAAAACATGCAATCATGTACAGAAGAGCTGCATTTGGCTTTGGTATAACATAAATGTGAAAGGTAGGAAATGATTAGGGGCAAGACAGGCAGTTACTCAATGTGCTTGCACAAGGAAGTAAAAGGGCCCCCATTTTTCCCCCGCCAGGTCACAATGTGTGTGTGTGTGTGGGGGGGGAAACAGCCTCTGTGGGGCTGCTGCTACCCTATGTTTCTGTGGGTGGAGTCCTGCCCCTCTTTCTCTGGTTGCTACTGCCAGCACAGCTGATTGGGGCAAAGCAGAAAGCTGCACCAAGGAAAGAGCTGGTGAAGATTCCTTCCCCCTCTCCCAGGTAAAGAAGGAAACAGGGACCCAAATGTGAATTTTTGGCTCACTAGTAGCTTCCTGTTCTGTTCATGGGGCAGCTTATTTAGGGTTTGTGGCAAAACCACAATTTAGCTCTACGTACATGTTACATTCAGCAGGCAGAAATTCTCCACCAGAATTAAAAATCCTGGCAGGAACACCCACCCAACTCACTAATAATATAAATTTAAATCATGCGTGCTGAAGAACAATCTGCAGAATGACAGTGTCTTGAATTCTAACACAGGAGGTAACAGCAGCTACTGAACCTGAACCTCCTGTTACACCAGTTCTACACCAATGTAAAGCCATTGACGTTAACAGAGTTGTAGTGCTGTAAAAACTTGCATACAGGAGTAAAGAATTAGGCGTCATGTCCTTAAGAACAATGTGTCCTTTGGAATAATAAGGTGTTAAAAATAAAATTCTCATGCTATCCGTCTTTCTAGGCCTTTATTCTCTGCTGATCATGGGGCTAAGCACCTATCTACGACACCCCTTTTGGTGCAGCCAGAGAAAGTGAGAAGGGGCATCAGCCTCAGAAAGGGAAAATGTTTCAACAATCAGGCATTATCTTCACTGCAAATACAACCAGGTCACAGGACCCACTTACAACAGGGTGGTCCCTTGATCCAGTTACCAGGTCTCTGGATTTTTCCCTTTCCTTCCTCTTTTTTTCCTCTCAGTCTTTACTCTCTTTTGGCCTGATCCAAAGTCCATTGAAGTCAACAGGTGTCTTCCCACAAGCTTTAATGGGTTTTGGACCGGGTCCTTTTTACAAGGGGAAAGAACTTAACTGATTTATTAAGTGCACCCCTATTCAGCAAAGCATTTATGTGTGTGCTTAACTTTAAGCACAAACATTGGCTTCAGTGGGAATTAAGCATGTGCTTAAAGTTAAGTGTTTTGCTAAATTGGGGCCCTAAAGAGCACCTGCAAAGAAAAGGAAAAAAAGAAAGACGGTCTGCAGGGTTTTTTTGCCATTTTATTCCTCCAGTTTAAGCAGTCACATTCAGTAGCAAGTGATGTTTCTCCAATCTTCTGTAAAAGATTCAGGTTGATCACAGGAATGATGAGAACAATAAAAGATCGTAAGAATTGACACATTATCTTATACACCTACTGTACCACATACTAAGGCCTGGTCTACACTTACCTTCCGGATTCGGTGGCAGTTTACGGGAGATATGCAAGTGATGTAAAATACTTGCGTATCTCCCGTTGATGTCACTGTGTCTGTTCTGCGTGCCATCCACACTGCGCTGCGCCACTTCTGGAGGTGGCTTTCCTCTGTTGATTTCTGGATCGATCTGATGGCGACGAATTTGCCGCTGTCAGTATAGACGTAGCCTCAACCAGCTCATTATAGTTTAACAACTTCATTATTATTATTTATATTGTGGTAGTATCCAGGGCCCTAGTCAGGGCTCAGATAACACATACATAACAAAAAGACTGTCACTCTCCAAAGAGCATATCTTTCATCTTATACATGGATTGTAATGGGTGCATACAGCATAGGTTGGGGGAGTACAAGATAATGATGAGATAGAGAACAATGGACCCAACGGTGGTCACAATTTTAATTTGTTCATTGATTGAGTGCTCAGGTCTGTAATAATTTCACTAGCAGAGATACTTACATAGCTAACTGGATGAGATAGAAGGGTTTGTGAGGTTTAATTCAATAATGTTCATAGAGCATTTTAGATCCTCTGATGGAAGGCACTAAAGAAGCTATTTTGTTTTATCTTCTTTTGAAAGACAATGCAGATACCAGCATGCTTTTGTGGGCATATAATTATTTATTACCAAGCACACAAACCTATGCGAGGCATGCAACAGAAACAGGTAACAAAATCCATGAAACAGAATGGGGCTTTTTTAAAAAGAAAAAATGATGCATCCTCTACAAGGAAGGAGGGGGAGAACTGGAGGATTTGTTATGGAAAGCAAACGAGGAGCGGAAAACTACAGCCCAAATGGTGAAAGTTTGGCAAAGTTATAAGCAACTGAACACGGGGTCTTACAGTGGGACCTGCTGGGCAACCTTTATGACAGGTCGAGCGCCCAGCCTGCCTAGACTAGCACTGTCCTGCCCTGCGGGTTCCCCCTTCGCCCTGCCAGCCAGGGCTCGCCACCCGCCAACGCTTTACAGTCCGGACAGGGTGCGACGGGAGAACCCAGCGGAGAAAGGCGTTTCCTCTCGGGGGTGTCGTTAGACCCCTTCCTCGCCCGGGCCGGGCCTGGCGCCTCCAGCACTGGGGCAGGAGCGGGGCTGGAGCGGAGCCCGCCCCCCCGCGAGCAGCGGCTCCGGTCGGACTCGCCGCGGAGCTGGTTTCACCCCTTACAAAACCCACCCCTCCGTCTCCGGCGGGACCACACCCCCAGCGCGCCGGCCCCGCGCCCGCGGCTCGGCGGAGGCGGCTCCCCGCAGGCGGGGCGGGGGCTGAGGGCGGCTCCCCGAGGCCTCTCCGGCCCGCGAAGGGGGAGTTTCCAGGAAGTGGCCATATTGGATCCATTCAGCCGCAGCCCGCCGGCGAGGAGAGCGCGGCTCCAGGCCGGCCCGGCGGCTTCCCGCCCACGGACCCGCCGCGCGCCCGGCCCGCTCCTGCCATGGCGGCCACCGAGCTGGAGCGCTTCTGCGTGAGTGCGGGGCCCGGCCGGGCCGCTCGCCCCAGCCCGCGCGGGAGAGGGGGTGCCCCGGCTCCGCCAGCCCGCGCCGCGAGGGCCCCGCGCCCGGCGGCTGGAGGTTGGCGAGCCGGGGCCCCGCTCCCTCCCCGGGCTGGGCGCCGCAGCGGGGCGCGCTTGGGGGGGGGACCCGGGGCGCTGCCGCGCTCGGGGAGGGGTTGTCCGGAGATCGGTCCCGCCGTGCCTGCCAGGCCAGGGGCTGGGGGCCTGCAGCCTGCTGGAGGGGGGCTCAGCTCTGCCTCGCCAGCCCTGCTGCACCGCGGGGACGGGCCCGCCGCCTTTCGGTGGAGCGTCTCCATCCAGCTGGGGAGAGCCAGCTCTCCGGGCGGGCGGGTCAGTCTGGGCGCGCTCCTGCTGCCTGCGTCTCACGTCGATAGGGTCTCCAAGGGGGGACAGAGAAATAGTCCCGGTTTCTGTTGTTCTGCTCATGGTGTAAAGTACTGCTTGGCATGAGCGTGGGTGGCGGAGCCACATGCCCTGTTTGAACTTGTCCTGGGGCAAAATATTTGTAAGGGCTATATTCTGTAAGTCATATTAAATACCACCCTGCTTCTTGAGCAGGGCCATTGACATCAACATAAGGGAAACAAAATCTGACCCTTAGCTTGCCTTGTGTATTGTAGTACTGGTGCATTCTCTGTCTCTGTTACTTTGCATTTATCCCTGTAAAAGAACATGTTAAGTCTCTGTTTCCTCAGCCCCATGAGATGCTGCAGTTTTGTACAGCCATAAATTCAGTGCTTTCTACAATAAATAGCTGTTTTCTTCTTCAAATAAAAGAAAAAAGCCGATTGTTGAACTCCTGTGCATGTCATTATCTTACATAGAATATAGCAAACGTTTGTTTAGTTGGCAGATGTGTTTGGCCCTTGCAAATCCTTAATTGTGTAAATGCTGGCATCTTAACAAGAAAACACCAAAGGATTTTTCTATAGCCAATCCGGTGGGTGCCTCTGGATGATCAAATTCATTTCCAGTATGACCTGCACTTTTATAAACAAATCAGCTATGATTTAGTATTTTATTGTTAGGTTGGAAGTTTTAAAGCAGTGGTTTTCAAACGTTTTTCATTTGCACACCCTTAAAAATTTCAAATAGAGGTGTGGACCCCTTTGGGTATTTAGACATAGTAACAGATCCCTAAGGGTCTGCAGACCACAGGTTGAATACCACTGTTGTAGAGAAACCTTGCAACATTTCTGCAGATACCACTGCAGTGTTTTGGTATGCTTGTTTTGAAAGAATAGATTACAGTCCTGTAGGGAACAGGTGGGATGGTACATGCCTAAAATCACAATATAAAGTAAGCGTGTGTGTCTGTGTGTAGGCAGGCTCAGAGCCAAAATGGCAGATGTTGGTATTGAAGCTTGATTCTGTAGATGTAGAAATATGCTTCCAGAAAACAAATGGTCACTCTGCAATGGGCTTCCAGGAGAAAGTTTCCATCCAGCCTGTTGTATGTTTTCAACATGTAGTTTGATGCTTAAATGTTTCATAAAGCCATTAATGGTTTGTGAATACCATTGTGATGCCAAAAATGCTCAAAAAAGAAGTTGAATACTCATGTATGCATAGGTATGCATTTATCAGTAGATGAGAAAAAAATGTGAGTTGAGGCCTTGTTTACAATAAGAAAAATTGTTTGGATACCAGTTGCATGTAGATGTCTTGAAACACTGCCAAAGGCTTGCTGTCTATAGCTAACAGTATATATTAGCATAAAGAGTAGTTGGCTCAGAGAGAAATTAGCCTAGTGCTTGATGGTGTTTTTTTTAAGAGTACTTATGTTTTACCTGTGTTCTTGAGTCAATGTACAAAGAACATTGTATAATGAATCTGAAAGATGAGTTAGGTGATGGGAGGGGAGGCAATACATGTTGGATAATTGACATCAGAAATTGATCTAAAAAACCTGTGGGCTTAAAGCTGTTTTTGTCACAGGTTTACAACTGTGTTGGAAGGCTACTCTAAATAAACAGGCTGATGATGAATCTTGCTACCTTTGAGTACAGAAAACATTTTTACCACATTAAATAGCATACTTCCCTAAACTCAGCATTTTGCATTTTGATGTTGTTAAATGGGGCTGGAAGTGGGCTCATTTAAATTATAGACATGTCAGTCCTGTTAAAACAGATAAGTTCCTTTTACTATTTTGTCTGTAAAATCCTTTCTAACAAGAGTATTCAGCTCTGCTTCATTGCTCTGCAACCTGGCATAAAATTTCTCAGCTGGAGAGTGAATTTTAAAAGTGATACTTTGGGAAGAGGGAGAGAGAGTCCCTCTAAATGTTACTGAAAAACTAAATAGTTTTAAAGTTTACATGATGCAAGAACAGCTTTGTTTTTTAAAATGAGATATTTCAAGGGTGGTTTTGTTTTGGAGGGGATGTGGTAGGAGTGCAGAATGAAAACACCATCACTTACATGGAATGGGGACAATTTTTTTCCCCATTTGGTATTTATGTAAGAATTTCTAGAACACTAACTTGCTGTGCATGTGTGAGATTAACACTGACTTGGTTTAAAGCAAATCAATAATAATCACAAATGGGCTCAGGCTGGAACCCCAGATCCAACTCCCCCTTCAGAGAAAATAGGATTCACACCTGCATCCTGTGGACTGGGTCTCTCTTTAATAAAAAAATAACTGACCTTTACGTAGGGCCAGATTTTTGGAAGATCTCAGCTCCCATTTAGGTATCTAGATGAAGTGGCTGGATTTTCAGAAGAGAGCAGTGTCCAACAGCTCTCTTTAAAAACTGGTCTCTTCATTTAGGTGCCTGAATGGTAATTCAGCTCTTCAGAAAATCTGGCCCTATTTTCCTGGTGGTGGTCTCAGTATTGCCCAGGGATCAGGAAAGAACATTTTATACTTGAAAGAAACAGGCAAGGAAGAACTAAAAATCTCACTGGTGCTATCTCTAATTTATATGGGAAGAGCCCAGACCCGTTTCCTCCTTGTGTTGATATATATCTGCAGGGATGCTCTGTTACATTGAGTCCTCACCTCTGGAATGGCGGTTGTATAGTTAGTGTTGTGAGAGCTGAGTCTTATTCACAGCTCTGCTACAGATATTGTGTCGCCTTGATGAAGACACTTAACCTCTCTATGACTCACTTCCTCAGCTGTAAAATACAGATGATAATAGTTCCTTATTGCCAAGGAGCGGTGAGGCTAATTTCTTTCAAAATGGCTGTGAAGCTCTAAGCCCAGAATCCAAAGTCTTTATTTACACAATTAGCATGTCCAATTAGCATATACAGTAAGGCACATGCTGGAAAAACCGTATATATAACTTCAAAAAGCAGTCTGATTAAATAGTCTGAGGGATTGTATAGTCTAATGACACAATAGGTTGTTTGACACTGATACCTTACAAAGTAATAACTCTTCAAATTAAGAATCTGCATTAAAACTCTCCAATTGTATCTCTCTCCAATACAGTACTCCACCACATCTTAACAGCCCTTTCCAACACAATAAAGTTCCCTTGAAGTATTACTACTAGAAATAATCAACCAAAACAAGTCAAAGGAAAATTCACCCATAGAAAGCTGCATTTAAGACTGCATTCATTCTAGGCTACAGAATCACACCATCAGTGCTCAAGAATGCTTTTGTTCTTGTAAATATAGAGCTTCTAAGTGATGTTGGTTTCACAGCCCTGGAGACTGTAGTCCTCTGTTGATCCACACAACACCGCTACAACACAGGTGTTGGCAGCACGAGCTTCCCATCAATGTGCTCCAGCCCTGATCTGCAGGGTTCTCTTCTACATAGGAGATAGATCAGACTCTGTGCCCATTACTACCCTGGTGTGTCTATAATGGTCAACAAATGAAAACCACCCAGCGGGTTTGTGATGTGCATATCTCTCTGCTGGGAATTGGACTGAGACCAGGAGTTCCTTTCATATCAATTACCAAATAACCATCAGATGTTAGCTACTTGCAGTTGTTACTGAGCTGGGATGCAATTGAACCAACATCCTGTATATGAAAGATATTTATTTAATTGTAAGCCATCCTATGCTTAAGAGATGGCACGTGATTGATTGTATGCTGGCACAGCCGCTGGTGGTAGTAAAAGGATGTTGGTTTGTATGCTGCATAACTGCCAATCACTGCTCGCAGAAAATGCGTGAAGCAAAACAGGAGGAGGATAGCAGCAGCAGGGAAATGCAGTGGGTCTAGAGGGAGTTAGAACAGTGGAAGGGAAAGAAGTGGGAGGGCAGACATGACAGAAAAGGGATAGAGTAAATGGAGCTCAGAATGGGATAAAATTTGGAGACCCACAGTTAGAACGTAGTCCCACTCTTTGCAAGGCCTTTGCAAGCCGAAGAGCCTGGGTTATTTCATTTCAACAAGTAACACAGCTAAGAGTCCGATTAACCTGCAAACACATTGATTTATGGGTGCAAATGCAGCAAGTCACTGTGGCCTTAACTCAGGCAGTTGTGCCCTCAGAAAAACACGTTCGTATGAGTTAGAGCCAGTGTGTCAGGCCTGATGTTCAGCCTTAATGCCAAAAGTTCTGGCATCTGCTGTCAGTCTCCTAGGCCCTGGATTTTGAAAATGTCATGCCTAATTTGTATGTGCAAATACTGTGACAGCATATTGGGGATTTGTATATGCCAGAGACCAGTTGGATAGATAACAGGGCATTTGCAGATAGGTATACCTGAGTTGCATATGCAGTTGATGGCTGCACAATTGTGCATGCGCAGTCCTCAGAATAAGTCTCTCCATTAGTAGATTTTTTTTTTTAAATCTTGTTTTTTGCGGTTTGAGTAGAAATCTCTAACATCATCCTATGAAAATCTTGCCAGGGAGCCTCTTACTTTTGGAGAGGAAAATGGAGTGTCTTCCCCAATGGTGAAGGGATGATGGAATTTTTGCCACCCCCCTCTGATGATACGCTTGTTCAATTTTGTTACACATTTAAGAGAATCCAGTGATAGTTTTTCCAACAGGTAACAATGAGCCCTGTTGATAAGGTTGTGTCTTGTTCATTTGTGTAGCTAATTACTTTGAGGAAGCACCAGGAAAAATCTTTAAAATATCAATAAGGTTTCGCTGGAACTGCATGAGTCTTGCAGAACTTTCTGCATTGCCTTCACTGCTGTTTTTATTTAAGTTTTCTCCTTAACAGCTGGTATCCTCCTGCTTATTTCATGGAGCCACTTTCACAGTCTGGTGTTTGAGATCTCACAGTTCCTCCCCACGAGAAGGATTCTGCTGTCAAACACTGGCTCATGTGGCCTCACAGAATGATTTGGGCATGAGGAACAGGCTGCGTGTAGAAGGGAGGAGGCCAAATGTATCCAGTTTAAACTGAACAATTGCCAATGAAAAGGCCACCAAAGGGGCAATGCAGGCCCCAAACTTAGGGTGGATATTTTTAAAAATAACATTTCAGAAATATTCTCATGACTTAAACAATTCCAGTGAAAATAGTTTTAGTTGAATTCAAACATTCCCCTGCAGTGTTTAGAACCCACCCCGTTGCAGCATTTTGCTAGACTTGGGAGCCCCTGAAGGAGATTGACTAGTCTGTTCTTTAGGGTTTACCGTTGGCCTGGTGCTCAGCTTTGGAAGAGTCAGATTATTCAGACTGGAACTTCAGAAAGAAGTGTTTTAAAATCGATAACAGATCAGGAAGCAAGCACTGCAGCAGCAAATCTGGTACTCTAAGTCTGAGGGCTTGTCTTCACAATGCCGCTAATTCGAGCCAAGTTGTAACTTAAGTTGACGTTCCTTAGATCAGCTTGCAGCATTGTCCACACTATGCTATGTCAACGGGAGACACTCTCCCATCAATATAGCTTCTACCTCCCGATTAGGTGGATGACAGCTGTTGACAGGAGAGCGCTCTTGCATTGACTTAGCGCGTCTTTGCCAGACCCGTCAAATTGATGTTGGTGACAGCACCTCCGATTTAGCGTGGTAGTGAAGGCAAGCCCCGAGTATGCAGCGAATTCCCTTCCATGCCCTGGCTAGATCTTCTAGCTGAGGTGCCTGCCTGTCTGAGGAGGTAGGATGGGAAATGGCCTCTCTCATTGCTCTCCTCCTCTGGTGCAAATGGCTGTACTTCCCAGCCACAATCCATGCCCAAGTGGCCTGCCCAAATTTCAGCCACAATCTGCCAAGTTCCAAAGAGGAGTGTTTTAACTGTATGTGCTGGGAACAAATGCCTGCTGGAAAAGTATCAGCTTTTCCAAATGTGTTGCTGTTTCTGTCAGTGCAAATGCAATGTGTTTCTTCTTCCTGTAATATAGATACAATCTGTTCCTTCCAGTGGGAGTTCGGAGCTTCTTTTTAAATGTGACCAGTGCGAGCGCTGAGGCAGTGGGTGGAAGAACTCACGAACTGGAGAATACAAGAACCAGCAAGCCCTGGATGCCATCTAGATCAGCAATAATACATGCAAACCGGAAGAATAACTCTCTCTTTCTGGGATGCAGTGAGATGACAGGGCCCCTTGTTTGTTTTGTGGCTGTGAGATGTCAGTGATTCTCCAGACTTGTGGGGCGTGGTAATGTTTTGGGAGCTACATTATCTTTGGGGAGATTATGCCAATGTTGTTTCCAAGAAAATCAGGAAAACTGGCCATCAGTCTTTTCCTCCTAAAGTACCTGCTGTTCCTGGGCCCTTCATCTCAAGGTTTGTTATACGCCAGTGAGAACTATGGGTGTCTAGCACCTCTCGGGATCAGGCCATTAGTGCCGGTGGGACTTTCTCCATCATGCCTGATCTTGCGCTCTTGAAATATTTCTTCCAGATAGTCCCCTTATCTCTTTCCACATATGCCTCTTTGCTTGGGGGTGGGAGAGGAAAAAATGAGACACAACAGGTGAAAAACCAGATTGACTCTTTCTGATGGTGCAATAAACAGAAGGAATTGAAACAGAGAACAGTACCCCATTCATTCAAGGCCATGATAGCTGTACCGTATCACTTCCAATTTCATCAGGTATTTGAGGGGGGAGTGAGAGAGTTTTGATTTGGGAGGCTGTGGTGAGATTTGGGGGATTTTAATTTGGACATTGGTCAAAGACATTTGTATTGATTATTGACTGATAAAATGTGTACATGCATCAGAACTTGAGCAGGGCCCATCTTAAATAAAATCAGTAACATCAGAGGTAATACGGCTCGGAAACAATGGGATATTGGATAGCAGGAGAGCCCCACACTAACTTGTAGCACAGTGTGAGAGCTGAGGAATTTGAGAAGGTTCAGGAGAACAGTCTCCGAAGGCTTGGGTCTGGGCCTTGAAGTCTCCCTTTCAGAAGCTTTCCATCTGGCATAAAGTGCTGTGTAGGCTCTGAAACATGACAGACATTTTTAGGTGTGGAGCAAAGGGTGAAAGGAAGGGGGTGACAAATATGCTCTCTGAAATGGTGGTAAAGGGAAGCATTATGTTCAAAAAAAAATCTTGTGTACAGGCCTGTCCCAACAATGGGAACTGTCAGGATACTGCCAGATATATTCCTTGTTGTGCTATGAACTCTCTTCAACTCCCAAGCTAAATACAGTTGGGGGGGGGAGGCAGTACTTGGATGGGTGACTTTGTTTAGAAGTTAAAATTCCTTACTGTAGCCAAAAAGTGTCTCTCACACACATGAAATGTCAGATATGTCAAACAGCTGCAGCAGAAGTTCCCATGAAATGTCCTGCCTTAAAACTAGAAACATAACACTCCGGCTCTCTCTCCCACCCAGCTCTGCACTAATTTACTTAGGAGAGGTTAGAGATGCAGGGAAAGATGCTCCTAGGTTTCTGGACCTGTTCCCATCCTGTACCGAGTTATGACTTAACTGTTACTAAATGACATGCCACAATAAGTCCCTGCTTCATATCTACTGCATTATCTGACTAAGGAAACTTTAAACTGTGGATTCGGTGCCCCATATTCCCCTCAACTGAATTTCACCTGCCCTCAGGTTTGCAAGGAACTCATATGCTGGAAGTTTGTACTCAAGCTGAACCATTCATTAGCAATAAAAGAGCTTGATCAAATAATCCCTCAAAAAAGGGCCCTTTTAGACATGTTGTTGAATGGTATGTACTCCAGCTAAATGAATGAGGGTGAAAAGTTGTTGAACTCTAATACCACTCCTTCTTCAGCTCACTTCAGTCCGCGTACAGTATGAGTTCAATGGGAGTTTTGCCGAAGGAAGGACTGCAAGAAAGGGACGTCATGACTATTTCTGCTTTCTCCATCTTTAGGAACATTCTACGCTCCAATAGGTGTTTTAGCATAAGGGCTTATTCTGCTGTATCGCAGCTGAAAGGACTACACTGAATTTCTCTTCTGTTTCACTTTTGCCATTAGATGTTTTTTCATTGCATTGACTCTTTAGATTAAAGATAATTAGCAGCTTTCTAAAGGCCTCAGTTAATAGGATAATATATCATCTTATTAGCCTGATCATTTTGATGATGTTCTTGGAGGCAAGTGGTTATAGTGTAACGTGTAGTCTTGCCTTCAAGGCTAGGTTACTTGTCTTCTTCCTGATGTTTGCTATCAAGCACCAAAACACAGCATACAGCAGTGGTATTTGGACCTGTCTGAGCTAGCAGCCAAAGAAAGAATAGCTTATCACCATAGAGAATAAGCATATGAAGTCAAAGAAATTTGGACCCCATTTCGAAATACGTTTGGGTACAAAATGTTGACATGGCTAAAACAGTGCCAGACTTCCATTCCACCTACCCCCTCAGCTTTTTCTCTCCCCATTTCCTCACCCCAGCCATCTCCTTTTTTCCTTCTGCTTATTCATGTGTGTCTTCTCCTATTTTATTACTCTTAACCCCACCCTAATGTGTTATGTCTGTGTAGTATTGTCTGAATTTTGTATTGTCTGGTCTTGCAGGTTTGATAAGTTGTAAAATTGCATCATTCTGTTGGGATATCATATAAAACGTGAGGTATTTGGAAAAATATACAAGCTGTAAGTCATTTACCTTTTCGTACTTTTCATTGTCTTTGTGAAAATCATTAAAAAATGAATCTCGCTCACATTCACACACACACACAGAATTGTCCATTGGTTGAAAATATCTTGGTGATCCCGTGTGTTGGATTGTTGTGGCATGAGAACTGGAAACTAAACCCAGTGATGACCATAATTAATTGGCTATCTTCAGAGTAATCCCCTACCAAAAGCTGTCTGCCTTTCATAAAAAAAGTATTGAATGATGGAATTCATTTTAAAAAGGCAATGAATTCAGGAAACACGCAGGAATTAGCCATGTTTATTTTAAATAGTAATGAAAACAAATAATCTTGGTGGCTAATATCCAGCATGTAGAGTAGAGCAGCTGGATAATTACATAGTATGAATCAGAGTTCTCATTTCCTCTTTTGATGGCATGTCCTTAAAAATACCACTAACCTTTACTAAACCATTATGTGGTGTAGAATTGCCCGCTAATATCTCTTTGAGGTTGTGGGCCAAACTTCTGCTTTCTGTGTGTCTAGTGATCATTCACGTTGTGCTAGGTGGAATTTGGCAGAGTGTCTCATTCGCTTGCAAACCCATTGCCCAAAGTAAGGAGAGACAATGATTGGGAGGAAAATGTGGCCCAGGGGTTAGACCAGGAGACTGCAAGCCAGCACTGTCACTGCCCTGTTGTGTGATCTTGAGAAAGTTACTTACTGTCTAACTTGGGGTGGGCGGGTAGGCAGAAATAATGCTTATCCCTTACTTGGTGTTTGTGAGTGATGATTAATTAAGAAGCTATATAAATAATATCTAAAAGACATAAACTGAGGGTAATTTACTGGTTGGCGTGGATTGGATTTTTAAAAAATGAAATAAAATAAGGAACTGAGGAAGAAGTGTCCTAACTTTTGCCTTCTCGGTACAGATAGTTCATGGGGGAATGGAATTCTCATGCAGCTGATGTGCTGAACTTTCTCATCCCCTTCAAGGAAATGTCTTTCATTTTTGGTTCCATAATTTCCTTCTGTTTTTACTGATGTTCTTCATTCTCAAAGGCCAGGTTTATATTTGCAAAAGGCTTTCCATGTGGCACGCCGGCCTTGCTCATTCAGAGCCTGAAAATATAGCCTATGGGTCCAAATACCAGATAAAACAAGAAAACACAGTGGTTTGTTTTAGTTTTGCTTTTAACATGGGAGAGACATCTGAGCACATGTCATAGGTATAGTGTGCAGTGTTGTTATAGCCAGGTCGATCTCAGATATTAGACAGTGGGTGAGGTAATATGTTTTATTGGACCAACTTCTGTTGGTGAGAGAGACAAGTTTTCAAGCTTACATGGAATTTGAAAGCTTGCTTCTCTTGCCAACAGAAGTTGGTCCAATAAAATGTATTACCCACATCATATCTATCATGAGGTATCTTCATTCTTCAGTGCACATAGATGTCTCTAAAAAATGGAGTTACAGGTGTAGTTTGGGCCTGTTGTGTCAGTGGGCAACTTTCCATTGACTTCAGTAAGCTTTGGATCAGGCCCTCTGAGGAGAAACAATATGTTCCATGGTACTTGCTTTCCTCACTTGGTGTTCTGGGACTCTGAACTTCCTATTAAAGACTATTAAAATTCTGCCACTGATTTAAGTGGAAATAGGATTGTGCCTTTTGTATGGGAATGTGTAAACTGAAAAACAAAACTCCCCCTTTTTTATCACATTTAGAAAAGAAAAGACACCTTCATGAGAACACATTTATTCAGATTAGGCTTTGCAAAATTCCTTTTTACCCCCAAACCAGAAGTTTGAGCTGACAGCATCCTATAGGTTGTGTGGCTCTACTTGGTTTTGTTTTTAAATCTTAAACTGAATATTATGGAGTCTTTTTCTTCGAGTGTGTAAATGTGTTCCTAATGCTGAAGGCAATATTCTTGCCACTTTCAGTTGGTCCAGTAAGAGATATTACCTCACCCACTTCTCTCTCCAATATCACTGACTGGCAACCCAGATATGGCATTTTTTTTTTCAAAGCTTTCATGTAGCACATTCATCTGGGGGTTCAGTTGCAACGACACAACATATGTCTAATCGTCGGTTAATTAATGTGATTAGACTTCGCAGATATTGCAACTGAATGGCCAAGTAACACATTAGAAAGCAAATTTCCATTTGCTTTTTATCAGTTAACAGGCTTGGAGGGGGACTGTTAGCCAGAGCTGGGGAGTTTGTAGAAAGCTGTATTTGTCGGTGGTGTTTGCTCTTAATGGAGGTACAGTATATAACCTGAAAGGGCAGCAATTTACCCTAGCTGAAGTTTACCTGGCACAGCAAAGGTTGCTTCGGAAAAAATGAACCATCTCTTAAAGATGATGTTGTAACACAAACAACAATCCACATAATTCTGTGAAGAACTACTCTGGGGTGAAAGGCTGATTAAGTGCAGTGGAAAAAGATAGAAGTGTGTGTGTATGTAATTCCACCTCTGCTTGTAAGAACTGAGGAAAGTGCTCTGATGTGCAAGCATATTAAAATACAGGCTCCTAGATTGGTTCTGAGATTGCCGAGCTTTTGGTTTGCTATTTAAATATTGTTACAAGGTGGTATGAGAAATCAAAATACCATCTAGGGAGCAACAGTTAAGGCAAAGGGAAGCAATTTGGGAGTTTTGTTTACATAAGAAGTGCAGAATTAATCATTAAATGGAGTTTTGTTTTTTAAATGAGCCTGATAACACTTACACCGCTGGGTGACCCTACAGATCACACCTAGGACTCTGGATTTAAACATATGGAAAACAGTACTTTATTTCATGGGATGTGCCTGGCTAGGGTAGTCCAAGATCAGGGACCTATCGTATTGGAAGGGCAGTATGAAAAATAAACAGCAATGGACTGGCCTTCCAAGGGGAGCAGTGGGGGCGAAAAATCTATCTGGCTTCAAAACAGCTTGATAAATTTATGGAGGGTGTGGTATGTTGGGACAGTCTAGTCTGGCAATTGACTGATCTTTGACTACTGGTGGTAGATATGCCAATGGCCTGTGGTGGGACGTTTGATGAGATGGGTTCTGAGTTATTACAGAGAATTCTTTCTTGGGTATCTGGCTGGTGAGTCTTGCCCACATGTTCAGGGTTTAACTGATTGCCATCTTTGAGGTTGGGAAGGAATTTTCCCCCGGGGCAGATTGGCAAAGACTCTGGGGGTTTTTCACCTTCCTCTGTAGCATGGCGCATGGCTCACTTGCTGGTGGATTCTCTGTACCTTAAAGTCTTTAAACCATGATTTGAGGACTTTAATAACTCAGTCATAGGTTAGAGGTTCATTCCAAGAGTGGATGGGTGAGGTTCTGTGGCCTACGTTGTGCAGGAGGTCAGACTAGATGATTGTATTGGTCCCTTCTGACCTTAGAGTCTATGAATACTATGAGACTGATTTGCAAACATGTGCACCTGCAGCTCCCAATGACTTCTATGGGTCCTGGGGTTGCCAAGAACCTCTGAAAATCAGCCCACAAACTTTAAGGGCAAGTGCAGTTTCAGTTTTCGTCTTTCACTAGTCTCACCTTACGAGCAGAGGAGGATCCAAACTCTGACTTCTCTTGCCTCTGTAATTTTGAGTCACTGTGTTAAATTTATTTAACATAGATTTTTTTTATTGTTGTTCCATGTTTGGTTTCTTTAGTGACATATGTGCCATGTCTTGAAGCTGGGAGAGATGTTCAGTGAAAATTCTTGACATTCTTAAGAAAATGGTTTAAAAAAAGGAGGGGCGAAGCAGTGACATTGTGTCTGAGAACAACACCCCAGAAACTTCATATTCAGCAATGTCATGTCATATGTTCTGTACCATGTATTCCTTGTGTGGTATTATTTTAAAAGTCTCGATCTTCTGAACATTTATCTTGTCGGCTTGTATGCGCTACCATTGTATGTGAAGTTATGAAACATTGTTGAATATCCTATTAGAATATGTTGCAAGGTGGGATACTCCCATAAACAGCCTTTCAGGCACAACAATGAAGTGTCCAGACAGCATTTTAATGGCTCTCTCTCACCCCTTCAAGAACAGATTCCACTAACAGGAATTGTTTACAATGAAGGCTTCACTGTAGGAAGCATGTTTGCAGTGGGGCTTGCCTGACCAATGAGGGTGACCCCCACATGTCACAAGCCCTGATGATTCTAGGACTCTGAAACAGACCGTAAAAGGGGGGAGCGTGACATCATCACTTGGCTCCACGCCTGTACAGCTGAACACCTGAAGGGTCGTTCGTCTGCAAGACAAAAGGACTTTGCGAAGGGGGAGGGGAGTCCCAGGCAGCCGTAAGATACCAAGCCTGCATTTAAAAAACTGTTTTGTAGCAGCTAGCAAAGGTGAGACATTAGTAATTCAAATCCTGTTAGTGTGGAGAACGGAGACTGCAATTTTGTTTTTCTTTTGGTAACTACTTTTAATCTCTTTACACTTGCCACTTATAATCTATTATCTATTTTTCTGTGGTTAATAAACTTGTTTAATGTTTTCTTAACCAGTGTGTTTTTGAGTGAAGTGTTTAGACAAGCTCTGCTCAGTAACCAAGGCTGGTGCATGTTCTTTCCGCTTTGAAGGAAGAGCGGACAGGATAATAATCTTCACTGGCCAGGCCTTTTGACCAGGACAAGACAGCATGGTCCTGGGCTGGGGAGATAGCTAGGGCTTCCTTATTGTTGGTTCATTGAATTAAGCAGCGCGTGATCCTTGCCTCTGGATGACTGAGTAAGTGCAATAGCTGCCAGAGGTTTGTAGCTTATCACAGCATCACAGTTTGAGAGGAGCCCAAGCTGGTCAGACAGAGGCCTCAGTGGTACCCCAGCACACAGGCAGCACCCCATGGGTTCTGCATACTGTCACAGGCGGGGTAGGGATTTATTTTTCCTGTGAATGATTTTTTAATTCTGGAGAATGCCATGCAGGCTTGGAATTTCATTACTGGTTTGTTGTGAGTTCTGGGCAACGGGAATCAAGCGACTAACATGGTCTCCTTTGTACAAAGAAACGATATGGATGTGATTTCAAAACTCAAATGTGAAAATGGTAGTGCTTATTCTGAGCCATGCCTGTGGGCCTCAGTGGAGAAGGCGATGCAATTTCAAATACGCTGTACGGTGTTGAGAACTTTGGTTCAGGAGAAGTAATATCACCAGGGTAACAGCCACACTGAATTGATAAGGAAGAGATTCCACAGAGCTGCCTAGTCTAGAAGAGCTAGCTGTTAATATAGGGCCTGGTCGTCTACTCCCCAGCCACCCCTTGAGTTTCTGTGTGGTTCTGAAACCCTGCCTGTGGAAGGGAGGGGGGATCAGTATCTCCATGGCACTATTCCCTTGTCTCTCTTGTCTGGACCCTTGCAGAGGATTCTTGTTTAGTCTGGGGAGTGGAACCATAGTCATAGCAGAAGGGGGCAGGATTTACATCATCTCTTCCTATGTCCTGTGAAGGATATACAAGAGTGGATGGTGTGTGCCAGTTTTGTACCTCTCACCCTTCCAAGGCAGTATGTGAAAGAGGTCATAAAAGAGCAGCATCAATAAATTATTAATTTAGGTACCTTAACATTCAGCCAGATCCAGTCCTTTAGTGTAACTGGCTCTGTCCATGGCTTCTGTGTCACGATGCTTTCTGATGTCAGTAATTTCCCACAATTAAAGTGAGGGGGACACTCAATTTTTGTGGAACATGTGCAATTTGGGAGTGAACAGCGGGACATCCCTTAAAATGAGGTGCACTTGAGAGGTATGCCTAGTGTTGAGCTGCTCTTTCATTGTACAAATAACCGTATTTCACCATTTTTGTTGGCCTGATGTTTTGAACATGATTTCTGACCTGTTAGAACCAAAAAAAAGAAGAAAGAAAGAAATAAAAGTCCCTGTTAATTTCTAGCAGGCTTACACACACTTTCCTTTCTGCACTGTGCCAGCTCTTGTGATTTATGATGTCTCATGCTATTTGGTAGTTTCATAAATCTCCAACTTCTAGAGTCATGTGATTAGATGAGAAACTCTGTTTTCATATGAAAGAAGAGTAAGCTTCTAGACTCATAGTTGTGGAAAAAAACATATTGACCCCCTTCAGGTTCAAAACCCAGAAGAAAAATCCAAGAAGGCCCAAATTATTATTTTTAATACCTCATTATTTTAGCCAATGTCCTGATTTTTAGGTCCTGACTCCTGATTTTCAAGTGATTGTGGTGGCTCCCAGAATGAGCTTGATGATAAGCTGATGGGGTCTTTGACTTCATGGGAACACTAGAATAGACTATTAACCAATATATTTTACCACCATGTCGAGTACATCTGCTTAATGCTAGGCAGCACAATTTATAAAAGTGGAGTGCGGGGGAGAAATAGGGGCACACCCTGAAAACACAAAGAGCAGACAATACCAGATACAAATACAGGTTTTCCTCTTGGATAGCCACATAATAACGAAGCCATGTCTGTGCTGAGATGAAATTGAGAAGCTTAAATGCAGCAGTCTACAATCCGTAATAGAAATAATGAATACAAACTCCAAGTTAAATGCTCTTATTGATCCATTGGGCCTCTGCCTTTGCTCTGAAATACTAGGCTATGATTCAGCAAAGCACTTAAACATACGCTTATCTCCCAGTGATTTCAATAACTCTTAAGTGGGTGCTTAGTACTTTGCTATATCAGAGCCCAGTTGAGGCTCAGTATCACCTGTGTGGCTATTAGATGTAACCACTTTTTAGCATGGCAAGGATCAGGGAGTCTCACCTCTTCTGTCTAGCTTTGTACCATCAATCTCTCATCATGTGGTGAATTTTAATGCTGAGAACTCTACTCATCAGGCCACAGCTAACAGTGCCATGGCTGTCAAAGGCTTCTATAAGATTATGGATAGTTTACCTAAACCCTGCATGTACTGTCTGCCTCAGCATCTCTTAGCCATCATTAACCTATCCTGAGCTATGATTTTATTACCACTTTGAGGCTATTATTCTGTAACTAGCGTTTTTACATAATATCAAACTTGCTTGACAGAGCTATAATATGTCATTTAATAGTGCTGGGCACACAAGTGCACAGAATCTAACGTTTTAATCTGTAAAACAGCTCGGGTCTGTTGTGAATTTCAGTCTGTGTGTCACCAGTATAATAAGTGTTCCTGAAAGATCAAACAGTGGCTTACCCATGACTCCTCCCAATCTGCCATGCCCAGATAAAGAAGCTTTAGTCTGGGAAAGTCTGAACCGGTACCTGCTGCTCAGACGGTGAAAAGTGTCAGGTGGTGGGTGGTCTTTTTCCTATCCTCTGAAAGGATTTAGTCAAGTAAATGGTATTGGATCAGAATGGTGGGAACTTGAAAGAAAATCATCTGGCGTATCGTTTATACGGAATCTGACATTAACTTTGAAACATTCCTGGTTGGAGCAAGGGGCTGGAGTCAGGACACCTGTGTTTTATTTCTGACGTTGACTCCCTATGTGACCTTAGACAGGCCATCGATCCGTGCCTCAGTTTCCCCATTTGTAAAGTGAGGATGATCCTACTTTAGTCTCTGTCAAACACTTGGTGATATTCAGAGGAAAGGGCCCACATGGTGGACTGTCTGATTTAGTAGTGCCTGTCCATGCCTCCCAGGATCTCGCCCTCCACGTACAGTAGTATTGTTGTAGTTTATATTGGGGTTTGTAGGCTGCAGTCAGCAGAAGGTGGCATGATCTGCCACACTTGCACAGGTCTGACATCCAAACCAGCAGAGGAGCTGTGTGGTCAAGATGCACATGGTGGGTGGTGCGGGGGACAGACAGACAAATATAAGGTATTACAGACTGAGCAAGCCTCTGAGACTGCCTCACCCTCCCCAGTTACCTGTCAAACGGCTAGCCAACTTATTCTGCGTAATCTTCCTTCCCCCCCACTTAGTTATACTTAAGATTCCTTTGGGGGAGCCTGAATTACTGCAGAGCTGCAGCAGGAGCGAGTGATTTTTTCCCAGTGCCATTCATTTTTCATTCAGGAGACAAGTGAATAGCATCTTAATCAATGTCATTGACTTTTGCATTAATCAGGGTGTTTGATTTATGTACCATGGTGTCAGGGAGCGGAGAACGAGAAGCTAAAGTCATTTGCTTTGTGGCTAATGAGGCCCGATCCTGCCATGTGCTGAGCACCCCCCCACCCCATTCCCAGAGAGAACCAGTTATGCTGAGTGTATTCAGAACCCCACAGGGCTGGGCCCAGAAATGGCACCTAGGGGATACATTGTATATAAAAATATAACTTCCCTCCTTCTTCTCATCTCACTTTTTTGAATAACAGAGGGCTGAACTGCAATCTGTCTCCTTAACTTTAGATTCTCTTTGTGTCCTGTTCACACTGTAATTTGTTTGGACTGTAAACTCTTTGCTCCATCTGGTTGCTGTTTGTTTTGTACAGTGCTTGGCACAGGGGGACATGATCCCAGACTGTAATACAGATCCCTACTGTAATACAGAAGGACAGACTGATGAGTGTTGGGCTAACAATGCTGATTTTATAGCTTACCTAGAGATGGATCCAAGCGACAAAAGTCAGCTCCTGGAGTGATGGCGTTTGAATTGTTCTCGAGCTGATTGCTGGCACATGTAACTCCTACCTGCTTCCGTAGGACAGAGGGCACTCCGTAAGTGAAGACATATTCTATCAGCGAGAGTTTCCATGCTGGAGAAGCCGTTTGGTACAACTCACTACTCAGTGACTGCGTGTTGTTGACTTCCATTGTTTTACTGAAGAGAACAGTAAACGGGCTCAGAGATGCAAGGTTTAACCATGGCTGTCGGTGAAACTTGTCACAGTTTCTTGGTGTTGAAACTAGAAGACTCTGTTCCAGTCCAACCATTCATGCTCCCAATTATCGGATTAGCTTTTGGAATGCTGCAGCCTCCACCGTGTTCTAATTAGACACCTTGGCTGGTGTTAAGGAGGTCAGCGATTTTGTTCTGATTTTTATCCAATCCATGACAACACTGCAAGGAGTGTTTTAGAGGGCTGGGGTCATTGAAGGTGGACCCTGTATTTGTTAAAGTGATGATTTATGAGTTTCTTAAAATGAAACCATTTTTATATAGCATGGGAAAAAAAACAAACTTTTTTTCCTGCTATGTCTTTCCTGCTTTACCTGGGGAAAACGTCTGCTATTTATCTTTGTTTCACATGCTTTAGTTTGCCTTAGAAGGGGGGAAAAAGCCTTTTTAGAAACAAGAAAGTGCGACATTATATAATTCCTTAGGGTTCAGATCCAACAGTTCTCACTCAAATGATGTTTTGCCTGAGTAACAGCTGCAGGATTTAGATATTAGGTCTTGATCCTTGAAACTTTACTCGCAAGTTGCTCGTGAGCTTAAGTGTTTGCCGGAGCAGGATCTCAGATTTTAGAGAACATATACTATCTGTTCATGTTTAAACATCAAACTTAACCAAATAATTTGGGAATGTGGCACCTGCTTATTTCTTGGTTTGAGCTGCCACATTAAGAAAAAAACAAAAAAAATGTCAGGGTTGTTGAATGCTGATGCCCTCCCTTTCATTCAATAGCTTCCTGGTTTGGTGCCTCTGACCTTTCTCTGCTGCTCTCCTTTGGCACTTTCTACTTTTACAAAGAAGGACATAATGTTCACCTTTCATTAGTGATATGATTTCTGGTCAGCTGGTGACTATAGAGAGCAGAGGCTTGATCCTACAAGGTGCTGAAGTCCATCAGTTCCTAAGATGAGAGTGGAAATCAGCATGTCATAGAACTGGGCCCTGTGGCCCTGGAAAATAGTCTGACCGAGGTTGTTCCTTGAAGGCCAACTTCCTACACTCCCTGTACCTTCATAGGCCCCTGAATGCAGCTGGCCACATGCGTGCAGCTTACCTGTATAGCACTGCTGGCTCAGGTAGCTGCTTGTCAACCCAAGCTTGTATTCACTTTGCTTCCATGATACTCAAGTCATCTCAGCACAAGAGTGCATGTGTCTGTCTGAGGAAACTGGATGGATGCGTCACTCCTCCTGAGAAGCAGGGAGATTTCAAGTGAGCAGGGGAAAGAGGAGGAAGGGAGGGTGGTAAACACATGAAAAAATGTCAGGCAGAGGGCAAAAGGAGAGGTGCTGGCAGCTGTCCAAAGGAATGGCTTCTAGGACATATGGAGGAAGAGGCTGCAACAGCAGAAGGTTAAGAACTACTGCGTTATAGCAGTAACGACTTTCTGTCATTAGTGGGTTAACCCTGATTGGGACAAAGAAGGTATCTCTCCCTATTGTTGCTCCAGGTGTAAAGAACAAATCATACCACAAACATAATAGAAAGACCCCCCACAGGCAAAATGGGGTCCAAATAACTGTGTCTGCTGACTCAGTGTGCAAGGCCTTGCTACACGTACATGCTGCTGCTCTGTCTGTCTTCCAGTGGATTCTGGAATGGAAAATAGTGGGGACCAGTAAAAGGCTTGCAAAATATTTAGAGGGATACTGCTCCATTCTGATGCACTACAGCTCCCCACACCCAACTGTATTTCCTTAAGAGGACAGTCTTTGTTTTGTAGTAAAATACCTATAGTCTTTTCCACTCTAGCCTTAATGTAAAGATGGTTTGAACCCATTGGATTTTAAGGCTTTGTTGCCTTCTTGATAGGGGCTTCTTGTTACAGTAGTAGTTTACAAGGGCGACCCTATTCCTTCTCCCCTGCATCCCATTTGTAGCTTTCAAAAGTAAGTAGATGCGATTTTCTAGCTGCAAGAGGTGCTGCGGGACACTGTTATAATCAAGGCAAAGGCATGAATGTCAGGCCTTGTCTACACAAGCATTTAGGCTGGCAAAACTTTTGTCGCCCAGGCATGTGAAAAAAACACCCCTCTGAGCAACATATGTTTTGCTGGCATAAGCGCTTGGGTGGACATTCATAGCTACTGTCCCTTGTTTAGGTGGTTTTATTATGTCTGCGGGAGAGCTCCTTCCCATCAACATAACTGGGCTACACAAGTGCTTGTGCCAGCAAAACCTGTGTTGCTCAGGAAGGGGGTCTTTCACCCCACTGAGTGACAAAAGTTTTGCTGGCATAAGTGCTAGTGTAGACAAGGCCTCAATGTGTATGTGACCAGGCCTGAAGAAGAGCTCTGGGTAACTCGAAAGCTTGTTTGACTCTTTCACCAACAGAAGTTGGTCCAGTAAAAGGTATTCCTCACCCATAGTGTGGAGGTGAGACACTCAACTCCTCCGATGACTGAGTGAGTGGTTACTGAGTTTGAAATGGTATGTTTCAGGGCCTTTCTTGATCAGTTATCCCTACTGTTTTGCAAATTCATTGTTGTTAATGGTTGTATTTATATTGCCAAAAGTTTGCTCAGTACTTCACCTAAGGGGTCTTTGTCCTGAGGATCAAACAAAACATAGGAAGAAAGCCATTTTCTTTCGGGCAGTGGTTGATGTCATGAAGTTTCTTCTGGCATCCTCAGCTGTAGCATTGTCAAAATAATGATCCCTGTTTGTGCAGTTTAAATGGTGTGCTGTACTTCTTACTCAAAGATTCTCTGGCATGATCGACTTAATTAAAATATTTAAGGACATTGGAGCTGTTAATGAGTTTTATCCTGATCTTCTGATAATTCTTTCAGTCCCCACCACGTCATAGATTCTTACAAATAAGCCCTTAGTGTCCCTGTTGAAACTCCAAAGAATATCTCAAGGCATAGAAAATCTTCAAAGAGCACATTGAAAGGCTTAGAGTACAAATACTAATGGCAGCCTGTTATTGGATGGAACTAAGTGACTGGGAGGATGGTATTTAACACTTCATTGCCTTTCATTGTGGGAATCTGTGTATCAAAGAACTGTAATAGGTTAATAATTCCATGTTGTGAAGCTTGCAAAAGGTATTTTTTCTGTAAGCTCTGTTCTTTGTATTAATTTTTGTTACTGCACACACGCATGCACGTGCGCCCTGGAGGCTTGCCACAGAAATGGAACAAATCAACTACCCCTGTCGTGGGTCATGTGCCTCTGTGTAGCTACAGTAGTGGGACTATGGTAGCATAAGATCAGTGCCATGATAGTTTTCTTTCCTCACAATAGATTCAGCTGATTTCTGCTTCACTGGCTACAGAATCTTGGATATGGATCAGATTCTGTCATTCTCTATCTCTCGCTCTTTCTATCTCTACAACAAGAAAAACATCAATATCACAACAACACTGGAAACGTTTTTGCCAATCAGTGAATTTTTAACCTCATCACCCATTTAGCACTTTAGGCTTTTAACAGGGAATATATAATGCAGCTTCTCTTTGCAACTAAACATTGCAAAGAGAAGCAAAAGAAATGCCCTTGGGGATTTTGGCTTTTCTCAGTCCCTTTCGTGAGCGTGTTTTAATTTTTGATTTAGTCTGGCTTCTCTAGAGCCTGCTTTAAAATCAGTAATAGTGATTCTGACTGTTGCCAAGGAACCTCTCAAGTCTTTTGGGAGCATTCTTATTCTAGTCATAGCTCTCAGGCAAGCCTTGTTTATTTCCTTTTCAGACAGTGGTGATCATGGAAAGCATCTTAGACTTCTGGTTTATGTGTTTTTGTAGGCTTGATTGACCCTTCCCTCCCAAATTATAGCAGTCCATTTTCTGTGGAAGCAGTATGCTTTCCTGCCACATTCTCTCTGCATTAGAATGACTCTACCTGTTAATATCTTAACCTGTGTGACAGAGTTGGGGGAGAATTCTCTCCAAGGGATGTGGGAAAGTGGGGTCAGAAAAGCCAGCCTTGAGAGGCTGGAGTGAATGTGGGCGGAAGCCGCAAGGAGTTTTTTAGATGGAACTTTGCATAGCCATCTGAGCTTGTCAAATGCTGTGTCGTGTCCAGATGGTGCCTTTGCTGTGTTCCTTGTAAGCAGCAAGAGGAAAAAAGAGAGAGCAAACACTTGGACAGAATGTAAACAGCAATTTGAGGAAGGCACAGAAAGAGCGGGAGGGGAAATGAGTAATTGAAAAATTGGTGCGTGACTTTTGGGCTTATGAAAATGGACCAAGAACAACTGGTCAACCTCAGTGCAGACAGGTGCTGGGCAAGCTCCCTGGCTCTGTCAGTACATCCCATTCCTGGGAATCCCTCTGCCAGTGCATTTCAGGCCTGAGCTGCCTATTTAGATCTTCATAAAGTCCCCCTTCACTATGGTATGCGGGGTAATCTCTCCTTCTGGTTGAATCCTGAGACCTCATGCTGCTCTGCCAATTTACCTCAGTCCCAACTTGTAACCAGTGTATCCACCCTGGGCCTTCTTTGGGCAAATCATGCCGAAACTTGATAGGAGGATTGAGACACCTGCTTATTTTCCTGGTGTTAGGAGTTGAATCAGTGTCTTCCAAAGTAAAAGCTGAATGAGCTAATGTACTGCAACGCCCAGCTCCATGACGTGCATAGAAATGAAGTGACATGGAAAGAGATGCAAAGTAAGGACTGGAAAAAAACCTAGAGGCCTGAAAGATGAGACTAGTATCATCTTTAACTAGCCTGGCCAATTAATGGAGGAAAGAAGGGAAGTTTCTGAGTACGATGTATTTAGAGACCAAGTGGCCCTGTCTTAGAGAGAACAGTATTGATTTCTGAATGTAGGTCCTGTTTTAGTTGATAAACAATGGAAAATACTTTGTGTCTAAGTTCTTGACCACATTTGAGCCTGAATAGATACCATCTTTCCCAAAGGGGATTTTCTGGTGATGGCGTCTTCCTGTTGTTGATGAGAACAATCAATAATGATGGATTAAACAGGGATTGATTGCAAGGGAACAAACGATTATGGTCAGATTGTCTTTCTGTTTTAGGGAGAGCCCTGTGGTAATTTTCATCTGAAAGACAGGAACAGATAAAATCAGTGTCTACAGAAAGAAAGGTTCAGTCTTATTTCAAACATGGTAGCTGCCTCAGCCATTTAAAAGTTCCTCTTGTGATTAAAAGTCTTTTCAAGTAAAGAGAGTATTTATTTATTCTTTCCAAGGCAGCACTGAAGACAATTTAGACTTGAGATGAATTTAAACAAGTTAATCTTTTGTTTAGGAATCTTGCTCTCTTCGAGAGAAGGAAATTCAAGTTACTGCTTTGAGAGCTACACCTCCCTTCCCCCATGGGAGTATATTTTAAAACATGACAGCCTATTAACTTTATTCTAAGTATATGGCTTCTGTAGTCTGGCTGTGTTACACACTAGAGCATCAAGATAGAAATGTGGGGGATGGGAACTGGAGCGGAAAAAACTGATCAGATAAGTAGACATTTATTTTTTTCTCTCTGTTTGTACTTGCATATTAAAAAAAAAAAGATGCATTTAAGTACATCACAACAACAAATGTGTAATACCACAAAGGAAATTTAGGATGAAACTGAATGAGCAGTACCCTAAAATAGCATTTCTGGTTATTTGCTTCTCCATCAGGGCTAAATGCATTTAGAGGCAACTTGCAAATTAAACAGTGTATAAATTCAGTGGTCTGCTCTATTGGTTTTGCTGGTATTTGGCTGCCTGGAGAGAAGTTGAAAGTTGATTGCAAATCTAAACATATACAAAATAAATAGTTTGCAATTATCCATGAAGTCCAGTGGAATTGTGTCTCGTAGATTTTAAGGCTAGAAGATACCATTAGATCATCTCAGACCTCCTGTGTAACACAGGGCACAGAATTGCACCCCCTGTATTGAGCCCAGTAACTTGTCAGCTTATTCCAGGGCTGAGTTCAACATTTTCTTGTACCTTAGTGACTAGTAACAGTGGCTCTGGATTTTCAGTTGAGCCAATTTTCCTTTTCCCTTTTCTGTGTGCAGTGGCAGATGGTGTCTGTGCTAAGTCTGTATATCCTTGTTATGCATGTGCATTGGATGCCTTTGGCAAGCAGAGAGAGGTAAACTTTGCAAGGGGACTAGGACTGTGAACATGTTAGTCAATTTCTGGGACTGATAGCCATAAGCTACAAGGAAGATAATAGTCCTGTAGAAGCTCTGGGACAAATTCAGCCCCTGTGTAAACAAATGCAAATTGATTGAAGCCTATGGAGCTGATTGGTTATGCCATCAGGACTTTGGCCCCCGTGTTCTTCTGGGGTGGAGATTTTCTTGCTTGTGTGTACTTACTCAGACCCTTGTGCAGAGTAGAGTAAAATCCTGGGAGCAGATTGGAGGCTTGATGCCTTTTGGTCTGTGATTTAATCAGAGAGACATTTTATTACCCTAGGTTATTTCCTCCATTGTCGATCCTATTGATTTATTTCTAAACACAGTGTACAGTAAAAGTGACCCACTTCATCTTCCACTTGGGAAGGAAGGAGACAGATGGGATTGCCAGGTGTGCGTGGGGGGAGAGACAGGAACAGCTGAGGAAGGAGAGGAACTGGCTTGATTACAGATGCTGAGGTGAAGGGGTTCATTTGCCTCTGTGTAACACGCACCCCCTGCAAGTGTGATTGAACAAAGCTGCTTAAGGCAAAGCCAAAGGAAAAAGATCAAAGGGCTCTGAAGGAGTTGGACTAGTGCTGACCTAATTCAGTGCAGGAGCCTTTCAGAACATGAAGAGGGGAGGGGAGTGATCCGTAAGACATGGGAAGATGGCTTTTCTTCCTTTATTCTCCACAAACTGATTGCAGCTGAATCTTGCCCCGATTTTTCCTTCCACAGTGGCTCAGAAGTTTAGTCTTTTTTGTCTCTTTAAGAGAAATCCCTGTTAAGAGCAGTTTTTTTTCTACTGATGCTTGGCTGTAATTACCAGTATGTCTGGAATGTGGATATCAAAACATAATAAACCTCTGTGCTAGGGCAGTGGTAGGATTGCCTCAGTGACACAGAAAAACCCTCTGCCTTGAGTATGATGGTAACATTTCTTGTAATTTTATTCCCTGGCCCTTGTGCTATTGACTCTCTCTTAATGCATTCTTACTAAATCGACTCTGATTGCTTTAACAGAATGAAGAGAAGCGGAATCTCTCCCTGGGAGGCCATGTTGGATTTGATAGTCTCCCAGATCAGCTGGTCAGCAAATCTGTCACACAAGGATTCAGCTTCAACATCCTCTGTGTGGGTAAGCAGAGTTTATCGCAACGAGAAATTCTTAGTAATAGTAATACAATAAATAAATAACAGTCTAGCACATCAGATCCATCGTTGTCAGAGCATGACACAAAGGTCGATAAGTACCATTATTGGTATTTTAGCTAGGAAATGCAGAAAAGTTAAGGCCAAAATTTGTTCATTTCCCTGTTCTGTCACAAACTTGCTGTATGACCTTGGGCAAATCACATAGGCCTAAATTTTCAAAAGTGTCAGCTTATTTTGTAGGCCCAACTTTGGATGCCTATGATCTACTTTTCATAAGTTTTGAGCACCCTCATCTCTGTTCAATTTCAGTTGGAGTTGTGGGTGTTCTGCTACTGGGTTCATCAGGCACTAGGCAACCAGAATTAGTGGGTACTTTGGGAAAGTTTTGTTCTTTAAATGACTTTCTGAAGGTCACACAATGAGTCTGTAGTAGAATAGTGTAAACCATTGATGAGCAAGTGAGTGTTACAGGTCCCCATTGGAAAAGATCTCCAGAGCTGCTACAACTTCTCTTCAGCTGAAGAGTGAAAGCTCTCTAGCTGTGGCTGTAATGGCCTTCTATCCTCCTCACTGTAGTTGTTGCAGCCCTGGAGATCCCTAATTCAGTCTTGAGTGTGTTGGCCAATGTGGCAGCCATTGAAATAGCATGCAGAAGTCTAGACTTCCATTAACATAGTGTAGTGTTTTGTTGTTTAATGAGGGAAACTGTTCCTTTTTGTAAAGATAATTTAAGTGGCTTTTTTTTCTGTTGCAATATTCCACATGCGTAGAGCTGGGTGGGAATTATTAATTATTATTATGTTAAACTTTATTTATTATTAAACTTTTTGGACAAAAAATGTCGGTGCATCTAAACTGCAATATTTGGTGAGAAAGGAAGGTTTTGATGAATTTTTAAACTTGAAAAAAGTTCCAAAATTTTCAGTGTCTCCTTTCAACATTTCAAAGATTCCAGCTTTCTAGTTCAAAACAACCTTTTTATTTTGAAATTTAAGCTAATTAGATTTTTAAAAGTGGTTGAAATTGAAACATTTTTAAAAAATTAAAATGTTTCAATTGATCAAAACTGATGGATTTTTTGTTTTGTTTGTTTGAGTTTGTTGGTCCACAACATTTTTTGGTACTTTGATGTTTCAACCAAATTTGGGACAGGAAGATCTTTCAAATTCTCAAAAATGTTCAAAAGACGGAAAAAACATTTCCTGCCCAGCCTTACGGTTGATTGTTTTAGCTGCAGCCAGATCGTGAGGACAAACAGAATCCGCTTCCAAACTTAAGCAGGTGAGGGATTATGGGTTTGAGGATGGGAAAACAAAGTGGCTGATAGTGATTTTCAAGCCTGCTACCACCACGGCTAAAATAGTAATGTTTTATATCTGAGCCAGGTTCAGATTGGAACTTGCCCAGAATTTGGAGATAAATGGATCCAGGGTTTTGAATTGGGCCCATCTCTGTCCCTTAAGAAAGATGGAGTTTCCTGTTTGCCTTCAGTATAAAACATTTATCTCTAAACACGCAAGCAGGTGGCTAAAGAACAGACCTTACAACAATCTCATTATAGTTTTGATTTTTCACTTTCAATTTGTATATGATGTTAGCAGCTGATGCCACTCAGACGGCTTGAAACTAGTCCTTTTGGATTATGCCTGGGGGTGCTGTCTTGCAAACGATTTTTTTGTTTGTCTGGTATGCTTTTGTTTTAAGATTAGTTTTGCAACCTGCAAGAGCAGTCATAGTGCTGGAAAATAGTGCTGCTGCACCCCCTGGCTTGAAGTGCTATCCACCATACATAAGAATTAAAATTTGGTTCAATGGCTCTCAGAACCCCTGAGCGCCGTTGAAATGCTTTTGGGGATAGAGAATTCTTCTCAGTGCTGGTGCTGGACCAGTGATCAAGGCAGGGAAAGGGATATTTTCCCTATCTGGAATGTGCTCCAAGATCTCCTCCTGCACAGACTGAATACAGCTTTCCGTAGAGGGGGTAGTGGGATACCTCCGTTATTCCGATCCTGACTCCTTTAGGAACTCCCTGCCTGCACTTATTTTTTCCATATCCAGACCACAAGTAAACCCCATTGCTTGTACCAGAATTTAACTTCAAGCAAGGCTGTTGCCCTGGATTTTGGAATGTCATTTCCTAAAAGCAGTGCTAGGTTTTAAAATAAAAACCTCTTATTAGGCTTCGGTGCCTCTGTAGACTTGCCGCTTGCCAGTTACCCCATTCTTCCATAACCATATCCTTTCAGCTCAGCTGATTGATGCACCTTAGACCAGGGGTTCGCGAGCTTCCTTTTCTGGGACCCCTTTTGAAAATATTTCAGGCTGTGACGACCCCCCCCCCATAAAGTGACAACCCCCGCACCATACCATACTCCCCATGCCATGCCACTCTTACTTCTGTGCCGCTCCTAGGGGTGGCACTGCTTTCAGAACAACTGGCCAGCAGCTGCTGCTCTCCAGCTGCCCAGCTCTGAAGGGCTCTGGCTATCAGCCATACACAAGACTGACAACTGCTTGCATGGGGACTGACTGCTCGCTACCCCTCTCCCCACATAATAACCTCACAACCCCTTGAGGAGTCCTGACCCCAGTTTGAGAACCCCTTCCTTAGACGCTCTATCAATTCCAAAGCACAATGGCCAAGGAGGAGCATGCCTAGTAAAGTCAAAATGGTGGCCCATCAAAGCCGAAAATGTTTATCTGTTATTCACTGTGTCTTGTTCAGTTTGCCGAGGTGTGTAGGCAGTGCAAGTGATAATTATTCAGCTGGGGAAGCTGGCCTGGGAGAGATCCTCTGACCCAAAGATTCTGTCCATGTGCCCAGTCAATAAAGCAAATATGCAAAGCCAATTCAACGTTTTGTTTTTCTTTATACCGTTGACCAAAAGAATTCCATAGCCTCCTTGTTCATTAGAAATAGGGGCCTTTTGACGGCCAATCTGGAGAGCATCAGAAACACATTTACTTACAAAGAGTTTCAGTTCAAAGCTTTCTCTTCTTGCAGCCTGTCTTGTCAGGCAGATATTTCAGGAGTGAATCTGGCTCTCAATGCATTCCAGGTGTTTCTTGGTGGCTATGGGCATATGGGGGTCACAGACAAAAAATGTTTCCTCGACTTTCCTTTATTAATTTTCTTAGTGTTTGAGTCGTCTTCCCACTGAGCCTGTCTCTGTTGTCCCTATTTGACTTCACATTCCGTCCCTCTGCTTGTCTAAATTATTCAACTTGGCAGAGGTTTATTCTGGCTCTTCCTGCACAGATGATGCATTTGGGAGAGGGGAATGAATCTAAATCAGTGGGTCCCTGCTGCCTGGCTCCTGGGCTGTGCTGCAGGCCCAGACTGTATATTCACTTGACATGTGTCCTTCAAGACCAAATTATGTGACATTGGTTTAACTATCCACCTCCCATCCAGCCCCAAAGAAATGCCCATTGGTCTTGTTTTACCTTTGCCACCGACCATGCTAATGTGGGTTGGAGTGTTTGACCACGGGCTACAGCACAATGTTGGGGTAAGGGAAACAACTCAGATAAGCTCTATACGTCCAGAGATCTATAGGAGGAAACCATCTCTGCAACTGTCAGCATTCCATCCTCTCTGGATTCTATCACCAGGGCTCCCTAGCCAGCTGAGGCTCTTGTTAACGCCTGTTTCAAAAATTCCAGGTCCTCTTTGCCCCTGAGCAGCTCATCTCCTTTGCAGAAGTCTGCATGGGTGGCTTCAGATCAGGGCCTGAGGCAACTATTCTTTTGCTTATCTCCTTTTGATTCCAACACAGCTGGTTCTGCTTGATGTGTGGTCTTGCAGACCCTCTTGTGCCATGCAGCACCATTTCCTGCTCTCTCTGATGTGCAGCCTAGGAATGATTTGGAAAGGTTTTTTTATACTGAGGAGTTTTTAAAGCCCTTTGAACGGGATTTGCATTGGGTTCTCAGTAAATAAAATACCCAGACAGTGTTTCCCTTCTATTTCCTTGTTTCAATGCTGCATGCATTTGCCTGCTGATAGGCACGTACTAGTACCTTGTACAACAGAATTGGGCATTTCCAGCATGCCCGTGAACTGGAGGTGTGTAGCTTGTGGGTACTGTGTGCTCAGACCCAGGCTTTTGTTTGCCACACCCCTGAAGAACTCTCAGTGCCTCTTATCTATACCCTCGAGAGGGTTGATGGGGGGTGGCAGCAGCAGTTAAGAGAGCAGAGCAGGTGGGGGCTATGAGGAACAGCTGTCTGACATGCAGTCTGGCTGGCCCACGGCAGACCTGCAGCCATAGACTAGCCATGCACAACAGAGGAACAGATGTGTTGACTGTCAGGTTAAGACCAAGTGAGGGAGCTGCTGAGTGGATTTAACAGGTCCCCTTTTGTGAAGGGAAGGGGGTTCAAGGTTACATTGCAATGGGAGCCCCACGACCCATTGACCCTTTTTAATGGCGCACTGGGGACTAAAGAATTAAAAGTATTTAAGGAACAAGCAGCTTTAAGGCCTGTGGGCATTGGTTAGGTTGATTTTAGCTTTAACTGGAGACTTCAAGCCTTCGTAGAGTGTTTATATAGCAAGATTTTGTAATATTTAGCTAGGAGCATTTGCTGATGTAAAATGAACAGAAACAGTCTCGGGTAATGATTGGTATCAACAGGCCTGGTTTCCACACTTAGGATAAGTCTACACTTGAGCCTAAGGTATAATTCTCGGCTCTGCTCGACATACCTGCACTACCTTTGGTTACGCTAGTGGGCTAAAAATAGAACTCTAGCTGCTGAGGCAGGAGGGGCTGGTGGTCTGCGTAAGATCCCAGGCAAGGTTATCCTTGGACAGCTGGCCCATCCTGCTTCTTGTGCCTCCACGACAGCGCTTTTATTTTTATCACGTTATTGTGATGAGCGCGAACACATGTACATCTACTTGAGTTGGGAACTACACCCCCCCAGTGACTGTATAGATGTCCCCACAGAAGCCTGAGCTCCAGGGCGTCTTCTGTGCGTGCACTCTCTGCATGCACATGTAGATTGGGGAATTAGGCATGCACATGGCAAGACAGTCATTTGCTTAGCTAACTGTGTGTGCTCACAAACTCCCCATTCCCAGGTTGGAATATTAGGAAAAAGTTTTCCACTAGGAGGGTGGCGAAGCACTGGAATGGGTTACCTAGGGAGGTGGTGGAATCTCCATCCATAGAAGTTTTTAGGGCTCGGCTTGACAAAGCCCTAACTGGGATGATTTAGTTGGGGTTGGTCCTGCTTTGAGCAGGGAGTTGGACTAGATGACTTCCTGAGGTCCCTTCCATTCCTTACCTTCTATGATTCCAAGTGATGTGCTAGATGATTATAAATCAGAGGCCTTTGGGAATAGAGCAATAATACCATCACCGTGATTATCCCTTGCTGGATGTGCGGGAGTTGCAGTAACCTCTCTGTTTAATTTTTGTTCTGCTCTGTAATTAATTTACTCTGAAGTGCTTGTATGAGTTCCACACTGCAGTGAACTGGTGACTCTTGTTTACTAGGTGAAACAGGCATCGGGAAATCCACATTAATGAACACACTTTTCAATACCACCTTTGAGACGGAGGAGGCCAGTCACTACGAGAATGCAGTTCGCTTACGACCGCGTACCTATGACCTGCAGGAGAGCAATGTGGACTTGAAACTGACAATCGTGGATGCAGTTGGGTTTGGAGACCAGATAAATAAAGATGAAAGGCAAGTCACATGCCATCTAGTTGGCATTTCTGCAGCAGCCTCTAGTGCTCTAACATGTAGCTGCATGGGATTCTGCATGCAATACTACAGATTTCCATATTACAGCAATTTCCATATTTCAGTTCCACCATCATTAATTAATTTTGAGCTGTAGGGCAGCCTTTGAAAATACCATGTGCCTTTTGATTAGAAGTTGGATGTGTGAATATAACGTTTTGCATGTTTCCAGTGGAGGACTAAAATTGTTTATGCCTCTTTGTAAATGATTTTTTAAATAACATGTTGGAGAGAATGCATAATAACTTTAAACTGGCAACTTCATTTAAACATCAGCATTCTGGTTGCTAATGGCATCTGTTTTTAGTTACAGGCCAATAGTTGATTACATTGACACGCAGTTTGAAAACTACTTGCAAGAAGAGCTGAAAATCCGTCGTTCTCTCTTTAATTATCATGACACAAGAATCCATGTCTGTCTTTATTTCATCACGCCAACTGGGCACTCTCTCAAATCCTTAGATCTGGTAACAATGAAGAAGCTGGATAGCAAGGTAAGGCATTTAAGGCAAGCATCCATCCTTCAAAAGTAATGTATGCTTCCAGTTAGATGTAAAGCAATATTAATGCATAGCATCTTCCATACCAGGGTCTCAAAGCACTTCATAGACAACAGCTGATGAATTCTCTCAACAGCTCAGAGAGCTAGGTTGGTGAAAGCACAGGTCTGCCTCATGAGTGACTCCATATAGATGGTGTCATGGGGTTCTGTGTTCATTTTCTCCAAGTGGCTTCCATATAAAATGTGCTCCTTTTTCAAGAAAAAAAAAACTGTTTGAAAACCATCTAGTTCAAGTTTTTCTACAGCACCCATCACTAATAACTTGGCTTGGGATCTGAAAGTCAAGCTGGCTCATCATCTCTAGTGAAAACCAAAGAGTCTGTAGTTGAAGCTTAGTTAAATGTTGTTAGTTTGGTGGGGATGGAGAGGGGAGAGGCTTGCTGACATGCAAGCCAGGACGGGCCCCAGATCACTGTCCCAGAGCTGTGTTGTAGGAACTGTAGGACAGCTGGAGTGTCAGTATTGATAACGAGGGAAAAAGCAGTAAAATGTAGACTTTTTGCTAAAGAGAACAGATTTTGCCGTTGGATATACAGACAGAGCAGTTGTTGAGGGAAAATGTTTTTACGTAAGTACTTGACTTACCACAGCTGCACTTCAGGATTGTCCTGATTTTCGCACTGGAAAAGTGAGTCAGAGGATAAGTGACTTGATCAAACAACAAATTCCTGTCAGAGACAGGAACAGAACCTAGTGTTCTTAGTGGGCTGACTTCTGGACCATATTGCCTTCTCAAAGTATGATCAGGGCAGTAACCTAACAAGGTCATAGAAATCCTAAAAACTAGGTCTTTTTATAGTCTAGCTTGTGATTGCAGCCATTTTAGGTCAGTTGGTCGTGTGGTTCGTTACATGACATGCATGCAGTTTAAAGTAGTCTTCTTGACACACTTTCTACTTGTCAGCATGCTGTGGGGGAACTGGAGGCAGTTTCCATAGGTCATTTGAGGTCTTATTTGTCTTGCATTTTTAACTAAAATGATTTCCTTGTCTTGTAGAATATTTAACACTTAGGATGCCAGTCTTTTTTCTCCATCATCAGCTAAATGCCTACAGGTACCTGGATAGAGTGTAGTTGGAGCAGTGTCGGTCCTAGGATATTAAAGAGACAAGGTGAGTGAGATGATATCTTTTATTGGACCTCCAGGACACAACTGTCTTCCTCCACAACATTAACAACCTCCTCAAAACACCATCCTTGCCACCATGGATGTCACTTCTATATACACCAACATCCCTCTCAATGACGGCATAGCTGCCTGCCTCAAATATCTACAAGACAATGGACAACCCTCAGATATCCACATCCATTTCATCCTCATCCATAACAGCAACAAATGCTTTGTCCAAGCCATGGGAACAGCCATGGGTACTAGGATGGCTCTCCACTATGCCAACCTCTTCACGGGCCACCTTGATGAAGAATTTCTGGACAAAACCAATGATATATCTGAGATACATTGATGATCTCTTCATGCTCTGAACAGATGGCTTAAAAATCTCACATAGATTTCCACCACAACTTCAACAACCACTATTAAACTATTAAAATTCCATTAAACTCTGGAACACTCCCACACTCCTGTGAAATTCCTGGACACATACATACAATCAATTTTAACAATGGAACCCTACAGACAACTGTATAGAACAAACCCACAGCTCACCGAACCTAGCCTCATAGATCCCGTAACCATCCATACACACCATGAAACCTGTTATCTACAGCCAGGCACTCAGATATCCCAGAATACAATCCCAGGGGAAAGTCACTCTCCACAAAACAATCGCTCTACGTCTGATCTATCAGTCCTCATCCTCAAAGGAAATCTGCAAAACACTTCAAAAAGATAAGCCCAGGAGCTTCAATTCATAACTCTGCTAGACACTAAAAATCATGGACTAAACAAACACTGGATTTATGACTTATTACAACAATCTGTAACTCACTAACCCCCTCTTTTTGTCCTGTGACTGCAGAAATGTTAGACTGCTCTACCTTGAATGGTCCCTTTAAAATATGTGCTAATTGCTTATGCTAAACACTCTGTTCCAGTTTGCATTTAGCTGGGATGCTGGGAGTACCTTTCTCAGACCTGAAGATGAGTTCCGTGTGGCTCAAAAGCTTGCCTCTCTCCTCAACTGAAGTTGGTCCAATAAAAGATATTACCTCACCAACAGGTACCTGTGGCAGTTTAAAATACACATCCTCTTTAGTTCAACCTTCTGGAGATGTCTGGGGAAAAAAAACTAAACTTCCACTGGCTCTGTTTGTAAAGTGGTGGGATTTTTCACTGTGAAATCAACTAGGATTGGAGGCAAATTTCTCAGTGCGTGGGCTCAGCTGTGGCTCAGGTAAAATGAGTTCAGCTTTGTCAGTTTAGGGCCTGATAGTGCAGCTCTCACCTGTGCAGTCTGATCAAAATGGTTGGAATCTGATGGTGTCAGTCTCTCTGAGGCATTCAGTGCCGTGAGGTAACTACAGCATGGACTCCGCAGTAACCGGGGAGCCTCTGAATCACTTTAAGGTCCACTCCCCAACCCAGCCCCACCTTAGTCTCTGTCCATACTTGGCTCTTGATAGACTTTCCTGGATGCTAGACTTCTATTGCTGCTGTCTGTTTTTTTCCACCCACCCGTTTTATTTGGCACAGTTCCAGAGTCCTTACTGACTTCTACTTTGCGATCGGCTTGTTAGTAACTGTAGTGGCAGTTATGTTAACGTCACGGGTCTGAAAACTTTCCCCTAATGAACTCTGGCTCCTGGTGTGTGAGGCCAGCATTACGTGTTCTCTCAAGTATGTTTGCAGGAATGCCCATGTGTGATTTCTCCAGTGCCCTTTGTGCTGGTGGTGGTCCTACAAAAAGCTTTTGTATTCCTTTCTTTTTGCGTTTTTCCCTTAACTTGTCCCCGTGCCCTTTTTAACTTGGCCCTTGTGTAAGGGGCTCTTAGCCCCTTATTGAAACTTAGTGCTCTTTTGGTTGGCCCTCCCAATCCCAGGAGAAAGAGGAAGGGCCGAAGAGAAGTCAAGATCCTGGGACTGACAGGTCCCCAGGGCTAACTGGAAAGGCCAGCACTCCAAATCAGTCAGGTCAATGAGGGAATTGAGAGTTCAGGACCCGTCCTCTGTTGGAGCTGGGGGTGCCCAGGCAGCCTAGTGCCGAGGCAGGGAGAATGCAGCAGCCAGAACAATAGCCCAGCGCCGAGGAGCTGGAGCGGCAGAGACCAGCCACGCCAACAGTGAGCCAGACCTGAGCTGTAGCAGGGAGCTGCGGGATCAGAACTGGAGTAGCCAAAGGTCCATGGTTCCACAAGTAAACCGGACCCGAGTGCAATGAGTGGCTAGAGAAACTGAAGTGGGGACCGTAGGCTGAGGGCCTTGGAGGCTGGACTTGGTGGAGGGAAGGCAAGGACAATGGGAGGGCTGATCTGGGGAGAAAGATCATGCTACGTAGGGCCTGAGGATGTGTAGCCACCACCACAGCAGGTGTCTGACCTGCGGTATCAGCACAGCCAGGCTGTGGGAAGGAGGCCTGGGACATGTAAGGAATAGGCTGTGAATTTTCTTGAGTTCCAGAGACTATTCTTTATGGTTTTTCCCTGGCCCGTAGGGTGGGGTCTCTTGATCCTTCAGCTTTTTCATTTTTCCCCTTATTTGTTTACAGTTGCTGTTTTAATAAATCGTCTGTGGTTTAAATTCATAGTAGTAATCACTGGGCCAGGGAAGGCCAGTGAGACGAGAGCACCCCAGCGTGGGGCTACCCTCAGCTCTGTCCTGAGTGACCCGTGATGAAGCTGGGGTGAAGCACCCCACACCCTGCCCCCCTCGGGATTCTGGGCGAGCCTTATCGAGATTGAAAGGACTCTGCTGCATGGGAGAGAGAAAGAGGAGTCTTTGAGGTCAGGCGGGCATCTGGGTAAATGGAGTTGGGGTGGGGATTCAACTACTTTTGCCATCTGATTCCAGTGGGGTACTAGAGAAGCCAGGAAAGTTCCCTGTTATAGTGGGACCATTCACCTGCTTCTTCTAGGATCAGACCAAAATAAACCATTTGTAATTGGGTGTATATGAGAAGCATTTTTTTTTCCTCCCCAAGCTTCCAGACTTTCCCACTTGGCTAATCCACACTGAGACAGTTCCATTGCATCCCCTCCCCTTTCCTGAAACCTTAAGAACATTGGTTGTGTTGCATAGAATTATTACCTAGACCAGTGATTCTCAGCTTATTTACCATTGTGGGCTGCATGTGTAGCTATTTGTGTTATGCGGCCCACAGCCACACAATATATACACTACTTGTATGGCCCTGAGGATTTCACATGAGCCGCAGATGTGTGCTGATTGGGTGTCAAGCGGCCCACAGGTTGAGAACTACTGACCTAGATAAATGCAATGTCTTTTGATGACTAGGAAACAGAAGAATGGTGATCTTCGTTATGATGGACACAGGCCTGGATATATATTTTACATTTCTCCATTACAAGGATCCCAGAGTGCTTTACAAGCATTCATTAATGTAGCCTCTTAGCACTGTCATGGTAGGCTGGTAAATGTTGTCATCCCCATTTTACAGTTGAGGAATCAGAGTGATTAAGGGTTTAATAACAGGTGTTGACATTATTGTGAACTTCTGATGATCAAGTTCAAGGTCAGAAATCTATGTCAGAACTAGGAATCAAAGCTGAGGTCTGCTGACTCCCAGACCTGTCTCTTAACCACTCTTCTGTCTCATGTGGATTGAATCATACATTGGCTTGAGTTCCAAGACTTGTTTAACAAGGAGGTTGGGGGATTATTTTTGGGTAGGAATCTGATTGTTATACCTCGGCTGTACCATATCAGCAGGGTGATGTCAGGTCTTGGGTATACAGTTTTGATTCCGTTTGATGATTTTAATAATGTCTTGCTCTATGTATTGAATTTTCAAGATTCCTCTAGGGCTAAGGCTTTTTTGCATGAAGTGTTCCATCATGTTGTAATACCACATTTGTTCTGCAGCTGAGCTCATGGCCAGCTGTTGTCTGCTGTATCTAATTATTTCCAGGCAGCCAGAAACATCTTCTATTATTTACCTAAAATTCAGCTTTGATGTCTGTTAAACAAGGAGAGGTATATTTGAACTGAAGTGTGGTCTAGCTGTTTCCTTGGTGTAAGTAGAGAAATAAGAAAAGAACTTTACAAAAAAATCATCTCCCTGTGGCACAGATACACATGCTGAGTTATTTATTTAAAGTGCTGTTCTGTCCTAGAAAGTGACTCTGTAAAACTGGCATCCTGGGGCTCCATATTTATCATCTCTCCATGAATTCCCAATCAGCACGCTCCATTTACAAAATAAAGCTAACTGCATGTCCTACCTGAGTTCAAAGATCCTAGACAGACTCTTTACTGCTTGCATGTCATCACCAGACAGAGCGGTTCTGTAAGCCAATTTATGCTCTGTTGTTCCTGTGCATTCCTGGATTGTGCATTCAGTGACTCCTGTACAACTCCATTGCCTTTGGTGATGCTCCACCTGTGTAACTGGAACTTGACGAACAACTTGGTTGACGGTGCACAAGCTAGAGTAGAATCCAGCTGTGTTGACTCTACTGTGTGAACAGGAGTGTGAAAATAAGTACAAATGTGTTAACTGCCACTAAATTAGGAAATTTTTTTTACTGATTTACAGAATGGAGGAGTAAGAAGATGCAGTTTTCCACAGTCCCTTTTCAGAGTGCAATGGCACTTTAACGAAAACTAAATTCAAAGGTGCAGGAGTTTTACTTCTGCAGAATATATTTGAAGCCACTCTAAACAGTCAGTCTTGTTTGGTGTACTGGTACCTTACTTCTACTTAGTCAATACTATACTTTATGGCTTAGGCCTCCAGTTTTATTACACTGGAACAAGTCAGTGCTGTGGAAGGGCAGGGTTATTTGGGTGTCCTCTAGAGTACAGAATAACATGACCTGCCACTGGAGCTGGAGAAAAATACTCGTTTCCCTTTTTTGTTAGGGATGAGGAGAGAAGTAACAGTGTCTGCTTCACTATGGGATCCAATTAGACCAAGGGCAGGCCTTTTCTTTATTGCAGGGTTTTAAAATTTGAGTGCTTTATAGTCCTTTTGTTCCAAAGCTTTAACACATTAGAATGAGCCAGTGATATATGAGTGAAGGCTACATGGCTTCTTAGGAATTCTGAATATACAGTGAATACCTGGGCCACATCGGAAAGGGGCATAAAGGGGATTCCATGAGATCTTGGAAAGCTTTACTTCTGAGGCCTGGGAAGTAGGTGTTTGATCAGAATTAATCTGTAAGAGCTGCCCTTATATATAATCACTCCTTCTCACAGACTGCAGAGGTTCGAGCAGCAGCCTGGGAACGCAGGAACCCTTGGATGCTATTCCCAGCTCTGCCAATGACTTCAGACACTTGTAACCCGATTTTACAGAGGTGCTGACCACTCATCCGTTTCAATGGAAGCTGAAAATCAGATGGTGAACCCTTGTGCCTCAGTTTCCCTGCCTTTAAAATGGGGATAACACTTGCCTACCCCATTATAGGCTCCATGAGGCTCAATTATTGTTTGCAAATCACTGTGGAATCCTGGAATGAAAACCCTATGTAGGCACAAAGCATTGTTAATGTTGTGGTATTAATGGTTTACTCAGGTAGTATAAGGACAAACCTTTTTCTGTTTTAATCTTGTTCCCTTTGTTGAGATGTGCTTGTGCTGATTTATAAACTTAGTCAGGAGTGAGATGAGACTTTGGCTCTGCTTCCTAGCTCAATTGTATGTCAGTCCATTGGGGCTGTGTCCTTCACACGGCAAGTCAATTAATGAAAGCCATTGTAAGAGGAATGATGCATCTTGGTGGGTGGATCAAGTTCAACAATACTTGAAACTCTGTTTATTGTTTATTAGATTTTTCCATCTTTTTTTCTTATAACAAACCAAACAAGTTTCAGGTGCCAGGATATAAAGCAAGTACAAAAGGACTATACCTCAGAAAAGACCAAGACATTTTACACTGTCTTGGATTCCTGTGCAGTAACAGCAATATTCTCGGCATAACGATTTTTATGGCTCATATCAAAATAAAAAATAAACTAAAGGAATTAAAAGTTGAGGGAAAAGAGTGGGGGCAGGGAATAGATAATGGGGAGAGTGCGTGGGAGTTTCTCCTGCTATTTATCTAGGCCTCCTGCATGGATCTTTAGTTGATGAGTTCTTAGAAAATAAAACGCAGATTAAAGGAGGTGGCATAATCATTGTAACAGGATGCTTTCCGATATCTTCCTGTTGCAGTCTTTTTTTTTTTTTAAACAGCTGTACATATTTTACCAGGTGTCAGGAAAAGTTGGAATAATCCAAGACTAGTTCAGTTGAGACAGCATTGTCTATTTGGATTTTTTGCTGTTAGCTAATTGCTGACATTCATGTTTGTTTGGCTGCTGATTGTTGGACGCGTCATCTATTTGAAAAGCCTGTTGGATCTTAAATTGTGGAGCAATGGATTCTACTTGATTTGCCTTTTGAAGGCAAACAGAATCTGATCAGGGGGGATTAGAACCAAATCCTAGGAGCCTTGGTCTGCACTTTATCTGAGCAGTTCAAGGGCCCAGGAAAATACAAGGGGAAACAGCTGTTAACACAATCTCTGCCTCCTCATTGCCATTGGAATGGCATACCAAACTGTGTGCGGCCTTTTACCTCCTGCATTGTTGTAGGTAGAAGGCTGAGTTTAGGTAATGCTCTCAGAAGAGGAAGACTTGTTGTCTCTGACTGCAGGGTCAAATTAGGCCAATTAATACTAATAATAATTACAATGAGCCAGATTGACCCCTGGTTTGGATTTCAATGCTCTAATTTTTCATTAGCTGCTATGGGATATATTGGCAGAAAAAGCCCGAGGTTCTGATCCTTTCCCTGGTGGATTTGGGTTGTTGAAGAGAGGGTGTGTTGGGAAACAGGATGATGATTAAATTTCCAAAAATAGAATGACTAGATGTTTCTAGTTTTGCTTAATTGTCTGCACAAACTGACAGAAATGTTGGAGGGTGCAAAACCTCATACAGTCTGCCCTGGGCTTTCCTTCCCGTTTTTATACAGGAAGGGCATTTGCCCACTAAGAACTGGAACAAGACCAACGGACTGCTTTCCAGGCGGTCGGTCGGTCGATCTGTCATAGGTACTTGTATGGTCCCTGTTGCCATAGTGTCTGAATGATAATATGTTTATCTTTTGTAATACCTCTGTGAGGTGGGACAGAACTGTTATCCCCATTTATGGATGTGGGCTTGTCTGCACAGGGACACTCAGGAAAGTTAATCTATATTTGTTAAAGGTATGAATTTAAAATGGATTAGTAAACCTTTGGGAGTGAATTGAGATCAACTGAACTAAAACCACTCTAATTTTGAATGAGTGTGTCCACATGGGTTAACTGTGGTGTAACTAATCCACTTCTGCAGTTAACTTGGATTAACTTTCCTGCGGCTGACTATGTCTTCACTAGAAGTGCTGCAACAGCACTGCTGTAGTGCTTCAGTGTAGACGTTCATTACAGCAATGGGACAGGTTCTCCTGTTAATCCACCTCCCCAACAGAGTTCTTCCGTCGACCTACCATTGTCTACACTGGAGTTTAGTTAGGCTTAGCTACGTCACATCTCTGAGCAATGTAGTTGGGTCAACCTAACTTTTTAGTATAGACCTGGTCTTAGTATAGACAAGCCCTAAGTGACTTGCCCAGGTCTGTGGTAGAGCAGAGAATTGAACCTGAGCTCGCCTATCAGTGTAACAACTTCTGCTTCTGTGAGAAGTTAGTTATGTTGGCAGGTGATGCTTTCCTGCTGGCGTAGCGCTGTCTACACTGGTGCTGGTCAGTATAATTTGTCGCCCACGGGCGTGGATTATTCACGCCTCTGAGCAACATAAAGTTATACCGAAGTAACCTGTAGCGTAGACAAGGTCTGAGTAGCAAAGATCTCGTAGGGCAGATCTGAGGTATGTAATAGGAGCTGGACAGGAGAATTTGTTAGAGTCAGGCTAATACTGTTTGTCGTTCATGTTCACGAGTAGAAACATCACTCACAAAAGCCTAATATGGGAAAACATTGTTATGGGGTAGCTAGCGAATTGGGTGACTTTTTTGATCCAATAATTGGTCTCATTTTCTACAAGAGAGCTGAGCAGAGGGATGAAAGGAAAGCTGTGGAAAGCCACCTAGCAAGCTACAAAGAGATTTAGAGCCAGGAGAACGGCCTCGGTCTTTCTGTTGATGCCTATTAAAATAAAGAAGAAGCAGTTATGAATTCCAACCTCTATGGGTCAGAAATGCGGGAAGTAGAAAAACATTAGGTGACAAATCAGACTTTCCCTTAATTTGTCTGGAGTCTTGCGTTTCCCTGTTTTGAGTATGGAACTAGTGCAGAATTTTTATGTGGTGGCTTGTGCCATGGAATTTGGCATTTCTGAGTGGGGCGGAAAATTATTTAAAAGCACTCCCTGAAAAAGGTCCCGCACCCAGAAAGCACTTGCCAGTCACTACCATCAGCTTCCACCTCCTGTATCAGGCCCCCAGAGGAGACAGATAGGTCTGCAAACTGATTTCCCCTGCCTCCAGACTCCATGCGGTCTAGTGTCAGACACACAGCACCTCCTGGGGTGCCCCTGGCATCTCAAGTCACTCATAACTTGCTGCCTTTCCTTGTTCTAGGTCCCCTGGAGAGAAAGCAAAGCCAGTCTCCTCACTTCCCCCCAATACTCCTGTTCCTCCCTCTTAGTGCTCTCTCCTTCACCTGGCCACCAGATGACAGGAGAGGACTTTCCACCCTAACCGCAACACTGCTTTGTGTTCCAGGCTTCCCAGCTCTCCACAGCAATAGATGATAGTGAGATGGCTTCCTGCCTGAGAAATGTAAAAATGGCCCTAGGTTTTGCTAGACTAGGCTAAATAGTGAATGAATGCCTGCCTGTCTGTCTAGTTTAGTGTAGCTGTGGGAAATGGCTTTGCAGAACCTGAAGTGAGGTAATTTAACTGTACAATGTTTATTTTGGGTCTGAGCTGCTAATTTGAAAATGACATTAAGTAATGCCAAGCACAAGAACACTGGCACTTCACAGCTGGGTGTCAGTTCCCAGTCCTTCACTTAGTCTGCAGGACACACACATGGTAAGGCAGTCAAGGGGAGTTTTAACAAGTGTTAAGATAAATTGCTGCAAAGATTCTGATGGCAAGTTTCTGTTTTCCCCATTGAATGAGAGAGGGTTTCATGCTGTGTCATTTCACACTATCGGTAACATTTCAGAGGATGAGCTCAGAGATTAAATGGCCTAACCAAGACAACGTGTGGATTTGAATTGGAGCTCCTGAAATTGGGACACTGAGACTCAATAGTGAAGTGCAAAAGTCTGAGCTTTATTGATGGTGGGTGCACCTACAGGAAATACCAAAGACCTGTCCCAGCACTCACTGGGCTAAGCCTAAAACCAGGGAAAGAGTCTCTGAGCATAATGTCTTATTTTTTGCTTGTTACAGAGGGTTTGATCCACTTGTCGATGTTAATCGCAGAGCATTTGTCCTTTATTTGTCCAGCAGTTACTGTTGCAGAAAACATAGTTAGATGGTGGCATCCTACACATCCTGTGCTTAGCTGTACTGGTGCTATGGCTTGTCTTATTACATACAAAATGTAACATACTCGGCATACTAAGCAATTTAAAGGAGCTGTCCAGGTGACATAGCTACTCTGAGGGTCAGTGCCATAGTGGATCTAAAGCCATCAATATGCTCCTCAGCCAGGGGCCGTGATTGGCTGCTGCTCCTGGATTTGCCCTATAATTGTTCCCCTGGTTTCTCCCCTACTCCCACTGTAGGTCAATATTATCCCCATCATCGCCAAAGCAGACACCATTTCCAAGAGTGAGCTGCACAAGTTTAAGATAAAGATAATGAGCGAGCTGGTCAGTAACGGAGTGCAGATCTATCAGTTCCCCACGGATGACGATGCTGTCACAGAGATCAACTCCGTAATGAATGTGAGTAATGCTGCTTATTGCCTTTCTTCTGAATACTGTAACGAAGGAAACATTTTAAAATTGACACATTTTAAAATTGGTCTTCAAAGGGGTTTTGTGGATACTAGATCTGTTTTAAAGATGAGCTGTGCATCTGGTAGAGGCCTACGGCTGTTGCTAAAGAGGAGACATTATTTTGTTTGTGCCTTTAAATCTTACTACAGGAATTTAATTAGTGTGGCTGTTGTTTAATCCCATACAGCTCTTATGAGAGGCCATGTTCTGCTCTGCTCTAAAATAGGTTGCACATTTGATATTTCAAGGCTGGGTTTACAGCAAGTTGAAAAATATTAAATGTGTTTTGCAAACTTTTTTGTTTTTTCAATATTTAGAAAAAATTAGAAATTTTCTGACATTAGGGATAAGAAAACAGAGAAGTGTTCCGTGTCTGGGGTTTTTCCCATCCTTTTCTCAGAGGCAAAATGAAACAGGAGAAAATGGAGAAGGGTTGGGGGGAGAAGAAAAAAACTGAAACGTTTTTTAATTTTAATTTTTTGTTGAAGACCCAAAAAACTTTGAAACAGGAAACTTTGTGCAAATTGTTAATTTTTCTTTTTTAAAAAGGTCATTTTCATGGGGGGGAGCTTTGAATGAAAAATTTCAACCAGCTACAGAGGAGATGTGTATTACAGCTCCTAAACCAAGAAGGCCACATAGATTGAGCTCAACTTAAAATAAAAATAGGGATGATTGTACTCTGCTGTGTTGCTTGTTTTTTTTTTTTTAAAACTCAATGCCAAATTTAGCCCAAGTTTAGGTGAGTGTGAGTCTTGCTAATTTCCATGAACTGGGCTCTGAATCTGAAATCTGAATTGTGCTTTTGACTAGAGTTGGTTGAAACTTTTCATTTGAAATGGTGTTTTTGTTGATTTGGGGTTTTTTAAACTAAAAAAAAAAAGGCTTTTTCCACAGTAAGTTTCCATTTTTGCTTAAATGTTTTGGTCTTTCATCAAAAAAATAAAAATGGGAAATCTTTAGAGGGTTCCTGGCAACCAAAAACCAGACAAATTTCGACCAATCGGGCAAAAATTTGCAATAAAACAAAAAATGTTTGCCCCATTGGTTGAAATACTTTGGGTTTGGTTACTAGTGCTCCCCTCCCCCCCCCCCAAAAAAAAAACCACTTGAAAAATGTCAATGAAAATTATTTTATTTTCGTCAAAATTGTTCGGGGGGGGGAGGCGGAAGGGAGAGGGAACACTTCCCCATGAGCTCTACTTTTGAGTCTACTTCCTACTGTTAATTAAGAACTTCTGCTAGCCCCTTCCTGTTGAAATTACTGGGAAGCAAACCAGTTTTGCAGTATGTTTAACAGTGTGGTGAACTCTGGATACTGGCTGTAACACGAGCATAATAACTACCCCATCTGGTTACCACTAAAATAACACTAGCTCTTAGCTGAAAAAAGGAGCACTAAGCTCCCATTTACTATTGAGAGCTTGGCTGGCAGACCTGTGGGTAATCAAACCAGTCTTGTATCTATCACTAAAACTCTGCATGTGCTAGTATTTGGGTAAGATAAGCTATCTGGTGCTTAGGCAGAAGGGGTTGCAGTGTGTGGCAGGTGATGGCCATTGTTCAGTGATAATTACCATAGCATTTATTGCAGCGTGGCTTTCCAGCCTCCAACATTAGTGCCACAACAGAGGAAAAAAGCAGTGATGTGAGGAGTAGTGAGAATGAAACACATGTTCTCTAATTGATATTTGCCTTGGGGTGGGACAGAGACACTTACAATGCCTGTAGCTCTCTGTGTAAGAAGACATTCAGTCCTTTGTGCTGGGAGAAGGGGAGTCAGCCAGTGGCCTCCTTTACTGTGCATACAAAGCTGATGACATCATCTTGATGCCATGTCCCCTAAATGTGTTGTGATTTTTAACCCTACTCTTGGACACCGTATTTCTAACAACGAAACTGGTGTGTGGCGTGTCCTGCAAATGCCCCATTCCGTGCCTTCTTATGAGTAGCTGTGCAAATCACCACTAAAAAACATCTTTGTTTGTACATTCGTCAAGGAAAGCAGAGTCCCATCCTCTGTGTAATAAGAACAGTCTGGCAGGGAGGGGCCTCTACTTGCTAGCCATGGAAGCCACTGACCTTTATGTATTGGGAACAGCTGTAGTTTGGAAGGAACTGTCCATGGCATCAGTAAAATCTTCCTCTAACTGGCTCAGTGCCAAATCTATTACCCGAACCTGCTGTGCCATGCTCTGTCTCCAGGCTGCAGTGCACAGCTCTATGGCAGGCAAGTGTTGGGCATGCGGGGTGCCGTATGCCATTTCATAGTGGAGGTTGGTTTCTCTCTGAGTAATGAAGATTCTGTGCTTGAGAGAAATGATTTGGAAGCAGATTTTGTGCCTGGGCTAGACAAGGCTCGTGGCAGCTTTGTAAGACTGATGCCTCTCGAGAGATTCTAGTATGTGTACTGAATCCCCGGGCTGGTTGTGTTTCAGGCACATCTGCCCTTCGCTGTGGTTGGCAGCATGGAAGAGGTGAAAGTTGGAAACAAGCTGGTGAGAGCCCGGCAGTACCCATGGGGGGTGGTGCAAGGTAAGGAAATCAACAGCAGAGCTGTGAACCCTCCTGTGCCATGCGTGCTCGCTTGTGCTCTCTTCTGCATGTGCCCTTCCTGCCTCCATGCCAGCGTGTTGGGCACCAGGGCAGGAGATCCAAGGACTCTGCATGACCATTCAGGGCTCCTTTGTTGAATCAAGTTACCGGATGCTTGAACCCTGTCTGACGTTGCCGTGTGGTTACTGATGGGTCATGCTAGCAGTGCATTCAGTTTGCTCCAACCAAGCTGGGGAAAAGTTCTGTCTCTTTCATGAGCAGAGAGAACTAAGCTCTGGGTCAGAGAGGTTGCAGCAGGGAAAACCCTAGGAGCAGCCAATTTTAGGGAGAAAGCTTCAGCTGAAGTTTGTGATGAGCTGTTGTAAGCAATGAAACTCAACTGGTGGATGGAGGGGCGACTTTATACAGTGTGTGCGAGCTATTCGCAGAACAGGGTGGAAACTCCATCTGCTTCTGATGGTTCTTCTGCTTCTGTCTCTTCCAGCAATGATGACTCTGTGTTGAATGTCTAGGTGAGGGACTGTAAGCCTCCCTAGCTCAATATGTGTTCATTTGTTCTGGGTGCTTTCAGAGATTTTCACTCAGTGTTGTGCTGCGGCTGAGATGATTAGTGAAGTACATGTGCCCTCCCTGAGCGCTGCCCCTTCTTTTGGAGCCCCTCTCAAAATGTGTGCCGTGTAGTTTGGCAGGACCTTTCACCTGGGCCCCATGCTGTCGAATTGACAGCTCAGAACAGCACATAGAACCAGATTGAAGGGAAATATATTTTTCCTGGATTTTATTTCCTCTTTTCCCTGGGAGGAGCAGAGTCTTGGTGACAGAATGGCTCCTAGAATTGTGCATGCCACATCACCCTTCTGTGACAATGGTCTGCTGTGTATAGGAGGCACCAAATCCCATAGGTCCTCCCATTGAATGGTAATTGATTCCTTTGTGCTCATGACTCTAGTTCTCAGAAATGCTGGCCTATCCGTGTAACCTTGCATGTTTGTAAGGAGCAGAGTCCTGCCTAGGCAGATTCTTCCAGAATGGAAAAGTCCTGCTTCTGCAGTGCTCTCCTATTGGAAAGCTTCACTCATTGCACCGGCGGTACAAATTCCCTGAGAGAGGATCTCACTGTGGTTAATCTCTCCTGCCCACATCCTTGCAGTCCCCCCCCCCCCCAACCCCCCAGTTTGCTGAATTTCTTCCCTTCTGTTTCAGTCGAAAATGAAAGTCACTGTGACTTTGTGAAATTGCGAGAAATGCTGATTCGCGTCAACATGGAAGATCTTCGGGAACAGACGCACACCCGCCACTATGAGCTATACAGACGGTGTAAACTGGAGGAGATGGGGTTCAAGGACACAGATCCTGACAGCCAGCCATTCAGGTGAGTGACCATCGCCCCAGTCCATTTCCAGTAGTGTTCCAGTTGTGATCCTGCAAGCTTTCCATCAGCTGGAATCCCATTGGGCAGAGAGCTTGCAACATCAGACCGCTAGATTAAGAACTGCTAACATGGATTTTGAATCTCTCTGCTAATTGAGATACTTTCCTCTTCCACCTCCCCTCTGCCTTCTAACAGTTTAGCAGGGCAAAGCCTTGCTAGTCACTATTGGGTAATACCGTACTTTCTCATTTGCTTTTTATCTAGCCTTCAAGAAACCTATGAGACCAAAAGAAAAGAGTTCCTTGGTGAGCTGCAGAAGAAAGAGGAAGAAATGAGGCAAATGTTTGTTAACAAAGTCAAGGAGACTGAATCGGAACTGAAAGAGAAGGAAAGAGAGGTGGGTGTATCAGTGACCTGCGAAATGAGCCCAAGCCCCACGTTCAGCTCCGAGGTCCAAATGGGGATGAAGTGTGAGCACTTGAAAGATGTGAGCTGAGCACAGCAATCAGAGTAACCTAACAGCATCTCCCAGTAGCATGTCCCAGCACCTGAGCATAGCTCTCAAATATGTGCATTGATACCTAGCTAGATGCTCACGTGGGCCCTATCACTGTAGAATCTGGACGCCTTACAATGAGTGTTACTGAATTTATCCCCACCTTAGCCCAGCATGGTAGGAAATGATTCCCATGGTACAAATCGAGGAGGGAGGCCCAGAGGATGACGTTTTGAAGACCACCGAAGGGTATGTCTAGGCAGCATTTTGGAGTGAGCGGGAACTCCCTCTCTGAAACCTAGGGAGTAGGTGGACTTCAGAGCCTGAGATCCAGCCCAACCTACAACTGCGCAGTGCTGCTTGTACAGATATATGTAGAGCACTAGTGCAAGTCCTGCTACCTGAGTCTGCTTACCCAGGCTGGAGGAGGAGGGGCTCGCTCCAAAATACTATGTAGAGGAACCCTAAGTGACTTAGAAGCATGCGTCCCACTGAAAGTCAGTGGAGTCTTAGATTCTTATGAAAATGTTATTCTGTGTGCCTCCCTCCCCTTCTATACAATGGGAACAATTGCATAAATCCCCCTGAGGATCAGTGAGGGCATAAGCTCCTCAGCCACTTTGACGCTTCTGCAAGTGAAGGCCGGCTTTTCAGAGGAGCTGAGCACTTGCAGTGCCTGTTGATGCCAATGGGAACTGTGAAAATCAGGCTCTTAGTCCCATGACTTAAGATCACAGAGGAAGCCTGTGGTAGAGCTGGGAATTGAACAACAATCTTTTGAGTCCCAGTCCAGGACCCTCACCGTAAGACCACCCTTCCCCTCTTGCTGTTATACATTATAATGAGTAGATTGAAAGGCCCGTCTTGCCGAGAGATCAGCAATTTCAGACCTGTACTCCTGAGTTGAATCTCTCTGACCTCAGTGGGACTCTGCAGCGCAACAAGAGTCTGTGATTGCTTGGTTAGAAGTGGGGCCTGGGGCCGTATCCAGCAGATGGTCATGTACGTCATGCTCATGGAGTCTGTCTTCCACCAGCTACATGAAAAGTTTGAGCATTTAAAGAGGATACATCAGGAAGAGAAAAGGAAGGTGGAGGAGAAGAGGAGGGATCTGGAGGAGGAGATGAATGCCTTCAACAGGCGGAAAGTAGCCGTCGAAACCCTGCAGTCTCAGTCCTTGCAAGCTACTTCACAGCAGCCGCTGAAGAAGGATAAAGACAAGAAAAAGTAAGTGGTTTAACTTGGATCTTTTTCATGTTGCCGAGACATTGTGTGTGTTTTTCAGCCATTGAAAATATTTTATTCTATCAACCACTTGGTCCTTTTAGATAGATGCACCCACAAGGAAACGCCACATGAATGAAGCTATTCGAGCACTTTGCAAAAGCTAGTAAATTAAAGAGGGCTTTTTAAATCTTAAGGCAGCATCCTTCTGATCCTCCTGAATGGTCCAGGTTATATCTGCTCCTGGCACTGCCTTGTAGGTGCCTTGGTGACTGAAGAGGAAATGGACTCCCTTTTCAGGCCTGTTAAGAATGGGAGAGTCAGGCAGACATTGGTGCCCACCTCCTCGTTGGCCAGTTCAAGGGACTAGTTCAGCCTTTTTAGCCTCAGGAAATGAGCTGCTTCATCCTTCTCAGGAGATTCCAAAACCACCAAATAGTGCATGGCAGTCATGGCCTCTGACAGTGCAGTAACGTTACTGTGAGCTGCAAGGTTTGGGACTGTTTGTTTGGTAGGATGCTGAAGGGGTGTTGGCTTTGCTGGACTATAAAGAGTAAATAATAATAATAATAATAATAATAATGAATAATAAGGCAGCTAAGAGTGAAGGGAAGGTGTAAATTCATCATGGCTGCTTGGCTCTTGTTCCTGCCTGTTCTGAATCACTGACCCTTAAATATGAAGAAGATTTTTCTTGGCCCCTCTGTGCCTGACTCTGGTACCTTTGTGACTAGCATTTTAGGCAGTCCCACTGACTTCAGTGGTAATGCTTCTGGAAGAAGGTTGCTCAAAAGTGGGAATAATGGTTTTCAGAATATGGCCCCATGCAAGTGACAGGGAAACAAGGGAAGCAAATGGCCTGCTCCTGCTCCCATTGAAGTCAGTCTTCAGCGAGTGCAGGATTGGGAACAAAATGGAAAAGAGTTCACCCTCCAAACTGCTATGTTTCTCTGCTGTTCTAATATCGTATGCTGTTTTCTCCTGCACAGAGGAACTTAAACCTGCTCTTTATGTTCCATAGGATCCAGAGCAAGCTGGTGGTAGCAGTGACTGATAATGTTAATCATGGAAAGAATAAGATCAGGTGTAGCAATGGTAATTCAGGTTTCCTCTTGACAGCATGGCTTTCAGGTTGAGGTTGCCTATGAAATATTGTGCTACAGGCCAATATACTATTCCCCATGATGCTAAGAACAGCAGAGTGTTCGCTAACACTCCAGTAGGTAGCTTGTTTCCTCCCAGGGAAGACTATTTCTATTTTTAGTGTTTACTTTTGATTAACATTGGTGCAGTGAAAACCAATTCTGGTTCTGTCGGGCATGCTTTGTGCACATCCTACCGGTAGCTAGAATCCAAGAGATGATTATAAAATATTACAGTGAAAGGGATTGTCCATTCAGATGCAGTGCGCACACACACATTAAGGTGCTTGTGCACCTCTGAGATCATAGAAGATGAGGGTTGGAAGGGACCTCAGGACATCATCTAGTCCACGCCCCTACTCAAAGCAGGACCAACCCCAACTAAATCATCGCAGCCAGGGCTTTGTCAAACTGCACCTTAAAAACCTCTAAGGATACAGATCTTTGGCCTAAATTTATTTCTAGCCTTCAAATGTTAGCAATGAGTCTGCATTAAAATCATTGAATAATATCATAGGGGTTTTTAGACAAAAGGCCTAATTCTGTTCTCAATTACACTTGTGTAAACCGAAACGGATATAAGAAAGATCAGAATCTGGCCCTGCCCTTACCGTGTAAAGAATCTTTAACACTGGAATGACTTGATACTCTGCCCTTGAATATAGTGAGTATAGCGCATGGTTAAATAGCCTTCTTTGTTGCAGCTCTGAGTGTTGCATAGTGTTCTGTACATCTTGTGACTGGAGGATGCTACTAAATGTAGTTAAGACAGTCACAGCTTAGTGTGTTGATTCGATGACATTGCCTTCACGACCTAGGAGTTATAATTAATCATCTTTAGCATCACACAGTGTGGCCTTTTTTAACAGCTCTGCTCTAGAGCTGTATCAATACAAGAATAACAGGTTGTGTTGCATCTTGTCCTGTGCTGCATCAGCAGAGTTGTGAGTCAGTGCTGGAACAGTAGAGGATGATGCAGATAAAGAGGTATATTAAACTGTGTGGGGGGGGGAGTTGTGCAGGTAGGCTGGCCTGCCGGCTTATTATTGTTTAATGAGCACCCACATGCATAGATGCATTTCAAATAAACATTTAAATCCTGGGTGACTTGGCACTTGCTGCCTCAGCTTCTCTCTAATAATTTTGCAGTTTATTATTTCATTAAAAAGCCACAAACAAGTTAATTTATATATACTTATGACTTCGTTTATTTGAATATGGGACCTGAGCTAATTGTATTCCTCAGCAGTAGTGTTGGTGACTGCATGCAGGGCAGACAGAAACCATACAGGTTCGCGTCTCATCCATGATGCATTATGTAGCTCTCTATAACTGGTCAAAATAGATATTGTATACTTCGTTATTTAACGTTGATCTGAGATGTGATTTGAAACACGTTTGTCATTAGCTCATGACTGAAGAGTCTGAGTTTTGCCACTGTCATTATAAGGTGGTTACAGTCAGAAATGGGACTGTGTAAAAATGACAACAGATTAACTGAGTAAGAATCTGACTGAATAAATTAAAGGCTATTTATTCTGGCTGACGTAAGTACTTCTGAATGCACTGGTGAGAAAATGAGCTGGATTCTTTTGTGGTTTGTGCATCAAGAGGCTTTTTAAATAAGTTCCAGTTATGGGGTCTCTAATACTAAACAGTGATGGAAAAACTAGAAAGATTCTAACGAGTCACAGATTCCAGGTTGAGTTTGACATTGTGAAAAAATCACCTTTTTGCTTGTACACCTGCTATAGAAGCCATTGTAAGCCAATAAATATGGGGGCAAGTTCCAGAATGCCATTTGTACAGAATAGCAAAATGTTTTCTGCACAGGCGGGATTGTGTGGTATAGAATCGCAAGATGGAAAAGGTTCCATCCCCCATTCCCCTGCCAACTCTCCTTCTTACTGTACTTTTTTGAGTATTTTGTCTGGAATGGTGGTTAAATCCTTTTTAAATAATACTATTGTTGCATGTACATGTGGGAGAGCATTAGTCCAGCCTTATGTCTCAACTCGTCCCACCCAGCTCTATCCCTATGGGGAATGTTATAATTATAGTTGGTCAGCAAAATTTTGACAAAATATTTTTTCACCAAAAAAATGCTGATTTTATGAAAACCAAAGCTGCTTACAAGAAAGCGTCGGTTTGATGAACTTAAAAAACTGTTGGGGTAAAACATTTCAAAATTGTTGAAACATCCCCCTTTGATATTATTTAAACAAAAAATTTTGTGTTTTTTTTTTGGGTCAAAATGACTTTTCAACATTTAACAATAATAATATTTAACAATATTTATACTAAACTGTTTTTTTAAAACAGAAAAAGTTGGTGAAATGAAAGGAAATATTTTAATTAACCCAAATGTTTTTGACTGACTCAAACAAAAAAAAATTAGGATTTGTCAGTTCACGAAAATTTGAGATTTGATTTTTTTCATCCTGACTTGTGATGGGAACATTTTTCTAACTTGATGGGATGGAAAAACAGTTTCCTGCCCAGCCCTAGTTATAATATGCTTAGTAGTTAACATTTTTCCAAGAGAACTAGGAAATTTAGCCACACAAGACCCATTGAAATTAATGGAAGCTGTGTGTTTAAATTCCTAGCTATCCAGTGTCTTTAATTGGATGTTTCACCAAAAGCTCAACTAGCTCCAGATAGTTTTTACCTGTGCAAACAGAGACCTCTGGTGGATACTACTGAAAACATGCTTTGATGCCTCTTCCTGATTGTGCTGTTTGGTTGTCTCATGTTTTTAGTATCATTTTAGAGTAATGCTCTTCATATTAACCTTGAGGAAGGCATATGTGTGAGGAAAACTTAAGTCAGGCTGACGCTCTATAAAGCTGAGTCTGTACTTAATACAGAGCACTATCACACAAGGGCCCTGGGTTGGATTATGGAGTCTGGATTTCTGCTCCCATAGCTGGCAAAGACTGGCAGACCAGTTCTGTTAACGCTGCATTTGTGCAGTTATTTACATCAATGCAAAGAGAGAGTAAAATGCTACCAACTCATAATAGTAGTGTTGTACACTCACTGACTACGCTAAGTGCAGGCATTAGGAAATCAAGACTGTAGAGTGCCACAGAAGGAGCCCTTGGAGTTGCTTCAGAAATCCCTTTGGTGGACGTAGGCGTGGCATCTAAACAGAGGACCATTCTTCTGTTCCTGAGCAGGGAGCTGGAGATAAGTGAGCCCAGGGAGAAGGAAAGGGGTGATGGAGTAGGGATCCCTGAGAGAAATGCTTTCCTAATTCTGTTTCATTGAAGTTCATGTAAATTGGCCCATTAAATCTGACATTTGACTGTAAATTTCAATAGTGGGTTTTTTAGTAGCTTTGATTAGTAAAATCAGGAAGTGGAGATCAAGAATTGCAAATCTGATAAAGCGTTTTAAAAGGGAGGTTGTCTTTCACAAATGCAGTTGCCAACCAGATTATGCTTTCGCACCACCGTTAGTTTAGGATGCAGACTCTGTTAGCGAGTCCTCAAATGCCAGATCTGTGGTCTCTCTTCTTCATCGTATGTTTTCACTAGAATTTGATTTTGTTTAATTTCCATAACATTAATCCATGCTATTTTTGTTTGTTTTTGTTTCTTTCTTTCAGTTAATCACACACAGGCCAAGAGTGGACTTTGTACTTTCATGTGTTAAGTTGCTTGAGTTTCCTACCTTGTGATACTTCTGTCATAACATTGTGTGAGTGGACCAAAGTGAAAGAGAAAATGAGCCTCTTCAGTGTTTGCAGAGTAACAATTTATTGTTATCTGTACAGGACTTATGAATAGTTTTTAAGGAAGTAAACTTCACACTGTAATTTTTCTGACACAAAGTCAAGTAATCCTGAAAATCAGCAGGTTTATTTCATTTCAGACCTGATGGTGAACATGCACTTGTAAAGTGACCATAATTCCTTATCAGAACTAATTTGACTAATTGATTAACAATTACTTTACAGATTACGTTAATTTTTAATGCTTAATGGGGCTTCTGATTTGATTCCCCTCCCCCACATTTGTTATGGGTAGTATGAAGAACACTCTTATTTTTTCTAACAAAAGTCGTAATTTTAATAAGCTTAGAATTGAAAACAACTTTTTGAATTTCCTAACAGGGCTCAAGTGATCCAGGGCTGAGTAACCTATCCTCAGGTCATTTTTTAAAAAAACCTAATTTCTCTAAATACTTTGTGCCGTGCATAATATATAGAGAGTGGCAATAAAATTCATAAGACAATGTTTTGATTTTTCTTTACTGTCAATATGGAACATTTAAATAGGAAGAATTTCCTTTTCTTAGGGTTTGTTATATAATGTGGAGCAAGGGGATTTTTGTAACTCCTTCTGTAACTTAACCAGTGTGTTTTGTTGTCAAGGAGAACGTGTTTGATCAGTCAGCTTGAATTTTTAAATTGTTTCCAGGGTAAAAAATGTATCCGTAAATGGATATAGTGAAAATAAGCAACCTGATCCTAAGTGAGGTTACGTGCCCCCCAAGTCCCATTGGTTCCCTCCTTTCATAGATTTTTCTCTTTAACACGATTCTGATATTTGAAAACCATTGTTTGGCCCACAGGGGTTACCTATTCAGGCAGTAGCCAATGGCCCACTCTTTTCATGATGTAGGCAAGATAATTGGTGAATATGGATGTGCTAGGTAAATTGCCCCTTTTTCATTTAGTCATGGTAGTCTTAGCTAAAAATAGTTAGACTCAAAATTCCATCAGATGCTGAGCTAAAAAAAAGAAAGCAAATATTTTATCCTAGCTTCCACTTAGTGCCATTAGAGTTTTGATTAAGTCTTTCAGCAGACACTGGCTAATTAAGTGTTGATTGTGAGCATGTCCTTTTTATTTAGCATTCATTTCTTCTGTCATTTTTAGAGACCTTAGCCTTTAAGATAAGGTGCTAGCAAATTCTTTATTTGACTTTTAAATAACGGTGTGTAGCCTTGTAATCTGAGCCTTTCGCAGGTCTGTTCAGAGATAGCACTTAGCTGTATTGTACGCTGAGGTTCTTCAACTTGCATATCCTGATAAAGTAGCTTTTTTATACATGCTCAGGTGTTGAAATATTTTCGTACAGATGTTGGCCTTTTATATGAATATATAGAAAATCATGTCACAGTATTACTTGATATTTGTAAGTAAGAACCTCGTGAAAATTATACAGGTACTTTTAAAGACAGGCCATTTTAAAAAGAGTTAATGAGTATTAACACTTATTCAGGAGTTTGCTGAGATCTGACCATTTAATTTTAAGGCTGTGCCTCTTTAAACTAAATATATTGTAAAGAATTAATGTCAAATGTTGAGGGTTGATATGTTTTCTAGAATAGATGCTCAAAAAATATAGCATATTGTTACATACACGACAATCCTAGCACGACTGGCTGAAAATAGTCGTGGTAAATTAGAAGAAAATTATGCAAGCCTTACTCATGTGAGAAATTCCATAAAAATCAGTGGACTAATCACATAAGTAAAGAAATAGCTTCTGGTTTATATTGTTTTACCTTCTCAAAGGCTAACATTATAGATGTTTGGAATAAAGTTAACTGATTAGATCACACATGCAAATTAATGCATCATGATTGGCTTTTCAGTCAGTAGTGTTCTTTTGATCTCATGCTGCAGCCAACAAGATCTATGCAAATATTTTCTTCCTGATTGGCTCATCAGCGATCAGAAATACTTTTGTTCCTAAAGCTGAATTATCCTTCCTTTAGGATGTTAGTTAAAAATAATGATGATAAAAATAAAAACTTAAAATTCCTAGCCATAATAGAGAGATGTCCAGATATTTCTGAAGACATTCAGAATGTATGTAACAGTATATTAATTAATAATTATGATGATTATATATACATTGACTTCATATTGTGGTGAACATCGTTGTCCTTTTAGTAAATACTGACCTCAACTTCATCTTGGTCATTATTAACCTCTTGGATTGCTAGACCATACTATTCGCCCCCAACAGAAGTCAGTATATAGTTCTTTTGTTAGTACTTGATTTTTCATGTTTGTCTGAGACCAAATTTCAATGTTTGGTGCATTAAGGTAGTTACGTACTTGCTTTTTATTTAACGAGTTATCAATATAATGTGACAATAACCTCATTCCAAGCTGAAGATTTACCTCTTGTGTTGTAGGCTAGAAGAAAATTAAGAGTGCTTCAGAAATTATACCCAAAATAAGCAACCCAATTAGGGTACTTTTCCTGGTGTTTTTTTTAACATACATCTGTAAAATGTTGACATTAATGGAAAAGGTAGCCATTTTCTATCATTTAAACACCCATTACCATGTATTTTTCTGCTTTTTAAGTTAAAATGTATTTTGGATGTCTCTTAATTTTATAAACTTTTTATGTGTGCATGGAGCAGGTCCCGCACAGAAGGGGATTCTGGGTTTTTTTTGTTTTTCATTTGGCAACAACACAGAGAAATTTGTGGAACTGCTCTCTTGTACAGTCAACACGCTTCCCAGAAACTCTTGCATTCATTCACGTTGTCATTCGTACTGTTTTTTGACTTTCAATTCTTTTGTTCACTTTGTACTTATTTCTTTTATTAAATCTCACATTTATTTTGAGTTTTGTGGTGTCGTTTATTTGACAGTACTTTTCTAAAATTTCCGTCATCTAATGGCTCCCTAATGAAATAACAGTGTAATGACTGCAAGCTTACCGAGATACAGTATTTTTCTGTTATGACTTCGATTTGGGTGCTAGATGAAATAAAAATAGCTAACAGCAAATACCTCATGTGGTGTACCAAAAGGGAGACTTTTTTATCTTGAGGAGAATTCTTAAGTGTCAACTTAAGCTTCTCTCCTGCTGGGCAAACATTGCTTTTCAAGATGCTTATAAACAGTCTTTCACTGTGTGATTCTGTCAGCATAGATCTATCAAATGTTTCTGTGATGTAAAGGTGCCCCAGCTCTCACTACTCCATGAAAAGGTGGGGGATCTATAGTCTTCTATTGACACTTCCTCTCAATGTTAATTGAAGTCACTTACACAGGACACAACATGCTCTTAGTTTATTCAGCAAACCTAGAAAACAAATGCACTGAATTATTTTGGAGAGACTTGCTAATTAAAAATCTAACTGGCGTCCCTTTCTGAATGTGTCTGCCATGGAGCTGTGCTAGCTCTTAAATCAAGTATAACTTGAGTACTTAGTGTCTCGGTTGGTTTGTTGTAGCTACTGTACTCAGAAGTTATGGTTGTCTTTAATAAGTAACAACCTTAATTCCAGCATCAGTCAGAATCTGACCTTAACATGTAACACTTGCTCAGGTTGGGTTTTTTGGCCAAAGCTGTCCTGGAACCCAAAGCTTTAAAAACAAAACGTTCCACAATAGTTGATGCTTGGGGATTTGAATGGATATGAGTGAGAGAAGGAAGGCATGTGCTGTGTACAGATGACCATTGATCAGCCTTTGGTAACCTTGATGGTAACATCCCAGAAGTTGCCTGGGAGCCCAGCCTGGATCACTGAGTTAGGAATAGCAGTGTTGGAGATACTAGAACTAGACTGGTGCTCTTCCTACGGAATCCCAAGCAGATGGCAGCAACTGGGACTAACCACATCCTAAACTGGAATTTAAAGAAAATTTGGCCTATAAAGTCTCTGTGTAAGGAGGGTGAAGGAAAAGGGTGCATAGTTCTCTAGAAGCTGCATTGGTAAAATATTTGAGTGGATTTTCCCACACAAGTAACCTTTATAATAATATTTTGCATTTCTATAGCATCTTCCTGCCAGGATCTCAAAGCTTTTTATAAACATTAATGAATGTTAAGCCTCTGTACACCCAGATGAGGTAGGTATTATCTGCAATTTATAGATGGGGGAAATAGAAAATGAGAGATCAAACAACTGGTCCCTACGGATCACATAGCAAAGCTATTTCTGGCTCTGCAGCAAAACCCAGATTTCTTGCTTCCCAGTCCTGTTGTATTTACGAGAGAGAATTGTATCGTGGTTAATTGTATAACGTCTCTAAGGCACAGACAGGTTTGCCTTCCTGGTACTTAATCTTAGCAGATTGTTTTTCATTGAACTAGCTAGTCTCCATTATGGTTAAACTTAAGTACAAGGCAGGCAGGCTCCACTTCCCTTCGCTCTGTTGAGTATCTTTATTTTAGATGATTTTTGCAGTGTGGTGATTACATTTCTCCAGCATTACCAGTTGATTAAAAAATCTCCATTCCATACAAAGCCTAGATAAGCATGCAATCTCAGATATATCACTGTTGAAGTCAAATGTGTATTGCGTTGCATGTTACCAAGCTATGTGCAACTTTAGGCTTTGTGCTACTTTGACTTTCGTGCTCTCTACATTTGATGCAATTTACCTGCAACTTAAATATTGACTCTCTCTTGTTCTTTCTGTAGCTTTTTTAGTCTTCCCAGTGCGTGCTCCATAACATCAGGAAGACATGTTAATTAGAAGATTTTTTAAGGCCAAAACATCCCATGCAGAAGAAATTAATTGGTGCTTTCACCTTTATGCTTGCAATATATTGCACAGAAGAGAGTATATAGCAAGAACTAAGACATACTGTATCTTTTGATTTGGACAAGTTCTCTTTGAACAGGTTTCTTTATAAATGAAATCTAAGATACTCACTAAAAGATAAATTGCTAATTAAGGCTAATGCATGACATGCACTAAAACCAAAATACTAATTGTCTCGGGGGTTAAGAATCCATATAAAGTAGTCATAAGCACTTACACTGTTAAAGTTTCCAAGTAGCAGAGGAACAAATTTGAGTGTGTTAGCATGAATCAGATTTTCAGCTTGCTGCTTAAGATGCCATTGTAATGGGATTTTGATTTGTTCCTCTTAATTTGATTTTGGATTGTAACAAGAAGTTTCTAATGTCCTTAACATATCAGCTGGATTCTAATATTTCTTAGCAATAACTACTTTATAGTTTTTTTAATATAGATTATTGGTGAAAACTTTTATAGCCAAAAAACCCCTTTATTTGTTCAGTTTTCCCAGTGATAACATATGTGCCTCATGTTTTAAAAAAAAACAAAAACAAAAACCTTTCCTAAAACTTCCTCTGTCCCCAAATTCTATGTTTGCAATTGATTCTTCAGTTACAGGTAATATTGGATTGCAATTCCAGAATCCTCCTCTATCTGCAAATAATATGTTGATGTGTTGAGTGATAATGGAACCATTTTAAAGGACAACTAAATGTAATACGTTAATGGCGGGGATACGTTTTATGCACTAGTGCCTAAAGCTAGCAATCTGAAACATGTAGAATTGATGGTTGTGGGTTATAGGTTTACATCAGAGAACCCTTCCCTGAAGCAAATACCTGTTAAGACGACATTTTCTGTGCACCAAACCAAATGTATAGAAATACACAGAATCCAATTTTTTATTTTTGTTTAAAAGCAAACACACAAACTAGTTACAGGAATAATTCTTGCTGCACCAAAGGTAGGTTTAATTAAAAAGGTCAGTTGTTAAAAGGGTACTTCGTAGTACACCTAAATATTTTCAGTGGAAAAAAAATGAAGCCACGTGTCCCACTTCATTACCTTAGCTGTAAATCTAGTTCCATCTGTAACTCTTTACCCTGCCTCCTTTAAAATAGATCAGAATAAAAACCTGATAGAAGCAGAGTGGGGGCTGCTACACCAGCTCCTGATTCTCTCTCTTTCTCCGGCGCGGGTGCCATTGGTGCTGCTGTAAACTCTCCTAGCGATGCACTGGATGGAACTAGCCAGTGTTCTGAACATCCTGTTCTGGCTACTGTCCCCGCCTCAACACATGCCCTGCAGTAGGACTGTGAGAGGGCAGGGGTAGGAGCTAGCTCTGCTGGCCTTGTACATGCTGGAGGTTCCCTTATTCTGAGGGCTCTCCTTGGCAGGTGTCATGAGGGAGGCTTCTGCTCCCTTTGGAGCTTCTGAATGGTGCAAAGAGCCAAGTGGAGCCAGTGACCTGGCCCATGGAACGGAAAGAACTGTAGCTCTCTGTGATCTCCGCACTGTGCCAAATCCTGGAGTCTGGCGCAAAGCTCCCATTGAACAAAATGGGCCTGGAATTTGGATTCGTGAGCTAACTATGGTGTGCATGTTGCGACTGGGATAGTGCACGTGAACTGGCTGCTCTAGAGAGGGTTTGGAGTGCGCATTATCACTACGTGCATTGGACACTCCCATCACCAGAGCATTGGGGTGCCTTTTACGTATCCTAGATCAGAAAGAGACATTTAAAGTCACAGGCCCATATCCTGCGATTCCCCAGCAATGACCGAAGCAAGCTTCTTGAGGTACCAGATCCTGACCATTACCTGCTGGGACACTTACTGCTGAGGTGAATCTCAACTCCTACAGCCAGTGAAGAAAAAGCCTTAGGCAAGTGCATGTTCCTTACATTGCTCACCATTGTTTGCTCCTGCTCCCATAAAAGTCAATTGCAAAAAGGCCATGCACACCAGTGGGAGCAGGAGGGGAGTCCAAGAAGAGGCCAGGTTCTTCTTTCTTTTTTCAGTGGTGGTGAATTCAGAGCTGGCAGCTTACCTGAGATTGCCTGTCCCACTTGGGTCCTACCCTGGAGGTGACCCTGGAGGTTCCTGCCATGCAATGGGGCCAGTTTTACCTGGTCAATTATTATATTTTAAATATAAATGGATGAGTTTGGAGGGATTTTTTTAAGGCAGACTAATTCTGTAGACAATAAATAATTGTCTTAAAGTGAAGATGGAACTTTGATCGAGGTAAATTTAATCCTGAGTCTCATAGCTTGACGGATTGAAAATGAATACGTTTGAAAAGTCTAATTCTTGTTGGAGGCTATAACTATATCTTTCAAGAGGAAGAATGCAGTTATAACAACTACATGCCTAGCAGAGGAAGACTGGGAAAACTCCTGGGGGGGTGCTACAGTACCAAATGCAGACAATTAAAGGCCCTCTTCTGCAATTTTTAGAACACAAATAATTGAACCACGTGCGCCCTTATGTTGTTGAACTAAAAAGCAGTGAAGAGAAGTTAAAAAGAATTGCATGGACAAGCCAACAAAATAAATCTAAAACAGACGCAGAATGAAACGTATATAAAGCATAATTAACATGTGGCGCTTGCTGTCACAGGATGTTAAGACAAAAGAGCTTAGTAGGATTCAAAAAAAGGATTAGGCATTGATATATGATATCATTTTCAATAACACTAAGTAGAGTAAAATTTATAAGTAATAACCCCCATGCTTCAAAACATAAGCCACCCTTGAACTCTCTGGAGTTTGGAAGAAGGCTTTTTCCACAGGCATGTTGCTGCATAATTCTCTATTTTGAGGAAAATTTTTCACCTTCTATTGAAGCATTGGTATTGGTCACAGTTGTAGACAGGATATAGGACTAAATGGTATGACAGTTCTTACATTCCTGTTATTAAAGGGGAGGAAGTATTACCCTATTGTAGCCAGGTACTTTTGCTTCAAGTTTCAGCACATCTGTTCCTTTCAAACCTGCACAAGGGCAAAAGAATTATGAATCTAAAACCCTTCTTTATTGCTGTGCTTCTAGATTTTTGTCTGACCCCAGGAGTTTCCTAATACAGCAGAACCTCAGAGTTAAGAAAACCTCAGGAATGGAAGTTGTTCGTAACTCTGAACAAAATGCTAACGTGGTTCTTTCAAAAGCTTACAACTGAACGTTGACTTAATACAGCTTTGAAACTTTGCTATACAGAAGAAAAATGCTGCTTTTATCCATCTTAATTTAAATGCGACAAACACAAACAGTTTCCTTGTCAAAATTTTTTTAACTTTCCCCCTTTTTGTAGTAGTTTACATTTAACACAGTACTGTATTTCCCCTTTTTTTGTTTTTGGTCTCTACTGCTCCCTGATTGCGTACTTCCTGTTCCAAATGAGGTGTGTGGTGAACTGGTCAGTTTGTAACTCTGAGGTTCTGCTATATGTGTAACTGTAAACTACCTTCTTTTCTTCAATTCTCTGCACAACATATGCAGTAAGTAGTGATAAAAGGTTGGAATATTATATGAAATACCCTGATGCTAGTGGATACTGGTCCATAGCAATGCATCTTTACATTTAGATCTGATTGTTTGTAATATGCTTTATTAACTGTGGTATATAACCAACCTCTGTGGCACACATTTAATGAAGGCAAGACATGACCATGTGGATGGGAAACTTTTGCTATGCATGCATGTGCTTCTACCTTCAGTCCATGCTCATGCTTTGATTCTGACTCAAAATCTCAAACTGCTTGGATGGTAACAGTATCTGAAGGACTTGTCAGGAAACTGCTTAAAGGCTAAACAGTCCTACGAATTACTTATAGTAGATGATTTTCTGTGTTACTGCACATCTGTGTAAAAGGTACTCCTTATGGTGTGTGGGAGGTCTGACCAGAGTAAGGCAAGAGGCAGAGGATCCCATCTTTCTGAGATGGTTGATGTTCATTATCTAGGATTTTAATTAACCACTACGCTATTTTGGTATTGGAACTGCCCATATCCCTCACTGTGGAGTTCACTTGGAACTGTCCATACACACTTTGGACAATGATTTGTTTTTGACTTGTGTGGAGATGCGCATATTTGAAGGTTAGTACTTAAAAAAACCTTTGCCTAATACAAGAAATTGCAGAATTAAATGATATACCTAATGCAAAAGTCAGTTTAGAAAAGTTTGCTATAAGTATTTATCAAAACTTCAGACCTTAACCTATTTTGTAGTGTGCAGAAATTGGGACGCGTATTTGTTTTTGTTGAGGCCTTCAATGCACAACTAAACCTCACACCTCCCTGGCATCCTTGTTATGCATTCTGTTCTCTTGCTCTGCTATGGAACAGCCATGGTTTAGTTCTTAGTGCCATGAAATGCTGTTTCACCAGAAAAAAAGTTTGCCTATTAGATACACTAGTCAAAAGAGGAGGGAGTGTCCACAGTCTGAAATGCTCCGTGTTCTCTCTCTCCCACAAGTGCCATTGGGAACAGGACCGTTCTGATCACATAGCAAAAGTGTTATAGGTTCATTTTTCCCACATGACTAAGTTGTTGCGGTTTGATGTTAGCTGAGGGATTGAACCTTAACATGAATGAACAGTAGTCAAGCTCATCCCAAAATGATGTATTGCCTGGGTGTGAGTGGAAAGCAGTTCAGTTTCCAGAATCCTGCCTTTCCTTTGTCCAGGGCAGGACAAAGCTGCTAAACCTTGGTTTGAATGTTCAAGGAGGCTAAATCCAAAACAATTTGTGTTCTGCTCAGACTTGAGGGGCAAGGGCAGACCCAAGCTTTTTCACTTTATCGGACGAGGTTCTCTGTCTTGCTGAATTACGTTGCTTTTTGGGAATATTCTGTAATTACGCTCTGGCATTTCTTTACAAGGACTGTTGATGTAGAAACTGAAGCTAGGCCATACATACTGACCATCAGCAAGGGATCCTGAATCGAGTGTTGTAAACAAACACAAAATCTAAGTTTCCCTGATTACAAAACTAGGTGGTCATAACATGCCTAAGGGCTCAGGAAGAATTTTTTTCCACCACCAAAATTTCACCTTGCATTAAAATATTAGAGTCAATGCTCCTGGAACCAGGTTCTGCTTTCACTTATACCAGTATAAATCAGCAGTAACACTGCTGACGTCCGTAGAGCTGCAGTGGTGTAGGACAGAAGAAAACCAAGCCCTCCTGGCCTGTGGCATGTTGCAATCCTATTCTGCATTCAGATCTCTCATGGAGTGACACATTGGCACAAAAGAACATTCCACTAAAGAGCAAACCACTCCCTCCACCAATGAGTGTCATTAATGATGATTCTCCTGGCACTCCCTCAGGTAGAGAAATCAGTATTTTATCTCCGTCTCCTATAAGGAAACACACACAAAAGTTATGTAACTTTCCCAAGATCATGTGGTCAATCAGTACAGAGCCAGGATGAGAAATGGAGTTCCTGATTCACTGTCCTATGCTCACTCTAATAGCCCAAGCTGCTAGAAACATATGTTACTGGTTGGTTTTGATCAGCAGGAGCTCTGAAAGTCTGGATAAGCACCATTGAAACCATATTTTCCCCATAGGTTATAAGAGACCTACGATTGGCTTTACAGAGAGATAAATGTCGCACTCCAAACCTCTGGCAAAATAGTGATCCCGCCAACACCAGCTCTAACCACACCAGACCTTCACAAGCCAGGGCAGAGCGGGCTGACTGTACAATGCTGCCCAGGAGCAATGGCAGGTGTAACCTCTATAATGAAGTGGTTATTTAATCTGATAATGCTACACAACAGTTTAGCCATAGCTGCTGTTGCCACACACAACTCTTTCATACTGTGAAGAGAAACCAGTGCAAATCCTGTTTGGAATAATCTGTGATCAGTATGGACTTGTACCCCCTTCAAAAAAAAGGGGGGGGGGCAAAGGAAAATACTGATCCCTGAAATTGAACTTGGCAATGAGCCTAAATTCTGGTATTACTGATCCCTAAGATTCATGACTACAGTCTATGCAGCCTTTCCATGCTGATTAGTTGCTCAGTCAAGAAGGGAAGAGGTGCTAACAAGCCCAGATTTATTCTTTTACAGGTGAGGGAATTTACATGCGCTCATAAAAAGAAAAATAATATTGTCTTCCTCATAGCTTGGATCAGGCCACTGCTGCAGCTCTTCCGTCCTTAAACAGAAAGTATGTCTTGAGTGATACACCACAGAGTTTTATGAGGTCTGATGAGCTTTCAGTAAATAAAGCCATGTTGATAAGTGACATTTAGTTTCTGTTTGTTTGAGGCTATGCAGAAGTCTAACAAGTGCATTTATAATACAGCTATACCATTAGAATAAATGTTTGGGAGGTGGTGTGTGCTCTCAAAAGTACAGAGATACTCGAATATTTTTGTTGCAACGGGCACTCTTTGTAGAACTTGCTGTTCACTTTTTAGTGTCAAATTAGGTTCCTAATTTGGGAAATGGTGACATCTCTGAATAGGCTTTTCAATGTGAATTCATCTTTTAGAATGAAGAACCCTATACAAAATGGGATCTTGAACACAGTTTAAGTGCCTTGAACTGGAATACAGAGAGGTTAACATTTGGTTTTGTTCAGAAGTGTATCATGGATTATCCAGCAGAGGGACAGGAAACTATCTACAAGGTCAAAACCAGACAGGGAGATGTGCAATGTGTCTGAGTGTGTGTGTTTTAGGCCCAGTTACAGCTATACCACTGCTACTGAGGCTGCATAAGAAACAGCATAGAAAATGATATGGCCCTGGGACCAAATTGTGCCTTAATAAACACACCCTACAATTCTTGTTGCCTTCAAGGGGATTGCGTGGAGTGGAATATTCCAATTGTATTACATTCTTAACCTTAAGAAACACACTCAGAAAACCAGAATTTAGATTATATTTTATTTAATGAAAACTACAAAAGATAACATGCCTCTTTAAAAGTCAGGCAGTTAAGTCACAGTTTGATAGAAAAAGAAAGTGCTGTTTTTTTGTTTTTTGTTTTTGGGTCCTACCACAAAATGAAAACCTTTCTTATGCTACTTAGGCAGGATTAATAAATAATGTTCCAAGTCCCTCCATAAACTAGCCAGCGAGATGCATGGAAAGTCTTGTAAACAGTTTCCTAGTCTGGTACAGTGCATCATTTTAAAATTCCAATTTCAAAGCTTATTTACTACATCCTTGCAATCAGACAGACTGGCAAACCACTGTTCACTCTGTAAGGAGAGCTGTGGTTTACTTGTATAAAGCGCAGTGTTCACAGTTTGATAGCCCTTGCCTTGCCTTACAACTCTTTTATTGTTCCAACAGTGTCCAAATGTACTCTCACATCTCTTGCTTGCATTAAGTCATCACCTTGCTAATAAACTTTTTTGGTACATTTAGCACCCTATTTTTTCAGTTTAAAAAAAAAAGTGGCTTACACTCCTGCACATGCACACACACAAAGCTGACCTTACCACAGTGCTTACCCTGTCAATGTTTTAACAGAACATTTCTAAAACTAAATCTCTTAATTCAGCCACTAAGATCTTTGAGCCTGGACAGCATAGCTGCAGGAGGTGCTTCACATGAGCACAAGGCAAAAAGATAATCAGACCAAGGATTACCAGGAAAACACATCCTGCATTAATGAGAGTGCTGCTGCATAGGTTGAGTGAGGCTTTATTAGCATGAGGATGGCACTTGCATCTATGTCTCTGGTTAGAGCCATCCCGTTTACTCTGGTGCAACTGAGAGTGAATGGGCAGGAGCTATGCCTGATGCTTAGCCTTATGTGCACTCACATGAATGCATGCAACTATCTTTCCTACTGGGCCAGAACTTGCATGATCAAGGCCTAATCTGTTTTTCCTACAGTATTCTGATTACACTTTCAAACTAGTATACAAATAATGCACTTAAAAATGCTGGCCCCATTTTAAATAAAGCAACAATCCCCCTTTCACGACTCATCCTTCAGAAAATGTATAAGGCTGCTTTAAAACAATTACAAACTACAGAAGTCAGTTTAACTGCCTCACTGTGGAAATTAGTAAGAGGCAAATAACCAAATGTTTTCTAAAACATATAAGTTGTAAAAGAAAATTAAAAAAAAAAGACCATTTGCATGCTACAGCATGAACAAAATTAAATTGCACCACTGCATCTGTGAAGGTCTGATGCAAAGCCCACTGTCTTTCCATTGCTTGCAGTGGAATCTGGATCAGTGCCTAAAGGTTTGATTCTGAAACATGCCAGAGCACTTGGAGCATCTTTTAATTTCAAGAGCAGGCCCTAATTAAAACTGAATTTCCTACACTGAAGCTTAGGCTGTTCTCATGACACATTTTTGTTCTCTGTTACTCAGAAGTTTGGTCCCACCTAGGAACATTTTCAATAGAACCCAAGGGTTCATGCAATGGGAATTCCCATCCCCACAAGACAACTCACCCACAGCTATTCATATTATGGAAATAGCTTGTAAAGGAGTGCAATGTTATAATAGTCTGAATGGAAGGGCTGAAATCACATGCTGGGAGAGAGCCTAAACAGTAGCTGCTCAAGGAATTTGGTTCCATCTGTTCCTCCAGGTGCAGTATGCAACCGCATCTGCTGATTTGAGATCCCTGAGTTCTGTGATGTCTGCTATCCATAGCTGTTGAGGTTTTTACCCTGCTTTATGCTCAGATCATACAAAATATGGGGGGAAATAGCAAACATTGTTTTTGGACGCATTTTAAAAGGCGGCAAGTTAATGTTTTTGGCATTACTCTATCAAAAACGAGGAATGCTTTCATCTGACAGCATTTAGCATTCTGTTCATCTGACCTATTGGCAACTGCATTTTCTGTTTGCTAGTTCCTACACAATTATGGCTTCTCTAGTCAATTTCCGGTGGCTGTAATGGAGGACAAGGGGAACTACTTTCTCTTTGCCTCAGATTGCTTGAGCCAGCGATGCTGATCCTTCCACTTTCTGGGATGCCATCCTCATTGTATAGGTGTCTGAATCCATCATAGAATTCATCTGTCTCCATGCTGTCTTCATGAATTTTGATGGAAGTAGGCATGAAAGCTGCTGGAACTGGCTGGCTCACGGTGACCCTCAAACTAATTTGACTTGAATTCTTCAATTCAGAATAACAGTAGGGTAACTTTCCCTCGGGATGGGCTCGGATGGCTGGGTTGGCAGGATTAAAGATATAAACAGCATTGGATGGTTGTAAATGCATTAGCTGCTGATCCACACGTTCTTTACAGTGGATGAATGTGACGCTACTAACCTATAATGAAAGAGACAGAATTGTTTTTCTCTAGTTTGTTAAATTATTCTATCATCTGATCAATGCTTTAACTGATACATAATTCTAAGTAAGCACAGTGAAAGAAAAAAACCTGTATCAAATTTTCCAGTATATAAGGCTTGTAATAGCTTAGCATTGATAGAGCTTCTCATCAGTTGGTCTCAAAGCACTTTACAAAATATGGGTGAAAATTATTATCCCAACAGCTCCTAGGTTTTTTTTACTTCCAGTCTAGCTCCATATTCACTGCACGTGTTTTTAATGAGCACATACATGTTCTGTAAATCAGAGGAAATGTCTCCATTTCAAGATGAACAGAGGTGCCCAGGAGGTAGGGTGTGGGCTTCATCTACCCATATCTTCAAAAACTGCTTTTAGTTGAAGTAAATGCACTGTAAGATCCTTGCATTCCTAAATCATATAAATGAGCAGATTTTCAAGCATGCTTAGCATCCAGCAGCTTCCACTGAGCACAATGGAGAAACTCCTCCTCTTTGAGAGCAAATAGGCACTGAGCCGTATTGAAAATTGGGTCTAATATGATCAACCCACCTTTCACAAAAAAGATCCCCATAACGAATCACAGTGCACTCTCTCCTCCATGAGTACCTAACTCTCATTAACACTAATAGGGTTTGTATCAAACGGAGAATAGACCCAGACACATACATGCACTCCTGAGAAGCACATTAAAAACGTGCAATGTTGGTTGAAAATATACCGCAAGCTTTATTAATTTATCTGTGCACTGGCCTCAAATTTGTGGTTTGAGGCCATTTTGACTCCTACCTGTGCTTTTTTTAGCAGATCAGTAATAACAGCAAACCAATCAGGAGTCAGCCTCTCCAACTCTAAGGTGATGATCACCAAAGCCAATGTGGAGCCCTTAAACTGCAGTAGTTGGTGGCATGCCATACAATGCTGTAGCTGTTTGGTCAAGAATGCAACATGGCGGGAAGGATTCATCTGAGGCAGCCCATTTAGTAGATGGGGCCAGTTGGACATCACCATGGCATGGAACTGGAGAGAAGATAATATATACATACATATATATAGATAGATATTAAAAAAAAAAAAAAACAGAGGTCAACAGCGAACTTTGTACGTTTCATATGTTATTGACCAGAAGTGCACACTAATTTCAATCCACATCAGGAAGTGTAGATTTTTTCCTTGTTACCATATGTTACTTGGTTTGTGTTGTACTTGCCAGCCATCAAACTGCTTTAAGCTTATAATGAATGTAAAGGTCTGTGTTTTCTAACAAATTCTGAAGTCACTGCATTATCCTGATTGCCAGCAGAGGAGGCTTGGTTCTGATTCATATAGTTAAAAAAGAAAAGTGGTATTCAAGTCAGCAGATAGGATTAAAATCAGTTGTAATGCTTCTATTTCCTCAGTACATTCATAGGCCAAGCATCTGGTTATGATAGCTGGTTTTCAAACAATCAGTAACTTAATACGGTTTAAATATCCATCCATTATCCATAAAAAGAAAGAGTCCAAGATATGTTCATAGTATATGATTTTTGCCTTATAAGCATATGATCATTTCTTTAAGAAAAGTGTAATTGTTTCTATAAAGTGTTTAGCAAATAATGTGACTAAGTGCCAGATCAGTATGGTCTAATTGCCCAAAACAAGGGTCAAGTTCAGTTGGGGAGAAAAGAGATGGTTTGAGAGGACTTGTGTGTGAAATGTAGCAAAAAAAAAAAAAAAAATCAGACAGCTTTCTATGTACAGTATTAATAGAATGGAAATTGTTAGAAATATTTTTGCAGTGTGTATTTAAAACAATAAAAACGGAGTATAGTGGTGCAGTACAGGAATCTTTTTAAAGTCTATTTTAGTTGTCCTTTAAAAATGGGGGTTTGGTTGAATAATTTTTAAGCAAAAATTAAATGTTTTGAATAGCAGTATGTTTAAAAGGAATCAACATTTTCACTGTAACATTCTTCAGAAGACTTGCAGATAGCTAAGAACATGTGACTTAAGTCACTGTGGAGGGATGTGTGCGTGCGCACAAATCTGTTTTCTCTAGTCGTATTTGGTAAAAGAGCTGTTTCCCTAAAAGAGAAACAAAACTAGTTTAGACTTTTGCCAAATTCGTAGTGCTTACAATGTTTAAGAAATCCATAGATGTTGCTGTGTAAAGATCCCAGTGAAGCTTATCTAGTATAATTCTTTCCATTCTCAAAATCTCAGCTGGAGAGCATTTACAACCACTCTGCGCTGCAAGCTTCTTCACTGATGGTATTACCTGTGAAAATTGAAAAAAAAAAAAAGATAATAAAGAAGCCAACTTCCTACACAATGTGGTGTGAGACTTTTTTTCGTCTGTGCGTGCAAAGGAATCTGATTAACACACAGTTGCCGTGGGGTGCCGAGAATTGTTTAAATTTAGGTTACCTGGTTTCGAAACATCTCCTACCTGAAATAGAAACCTGTGCCTGGCATAGCCAGGTGTAAACGGATGCAACCTTACTGAAGACAATGCAGAGTGCTATGCTCAACAACACCAAGAGGGAATGTGACCCTGTTTAATAAGAAATCAGAGATACAAGAGCACTGCTTCCTCAGCCTTATTATGTTGCTCTTGTGACAATCTCTCTGAAGCCTCCTGCTAGGCTGTTTCTCAGTGCTTTTTCTTTATTTGTGGTTATCTTCTTTCCTGTGCCAGTGACTCAACTTCTCCTGTACTCTGGGAAAATATTGCATATGTATTACGTGGAGGCTTATGTGCATCTCTGCAGAGCATTTCATCGATGTTGACATTTTCAAGAAAAAACGCACTTCTAAGTTCTTCTATTTCATGACCTTTAGAAAGGCTTTGAGCATGGAGCTCTTCTCCTTTCATTACAGTTTGACAAGTAAACTTTGGCCACATTTAGATAGTGAAGAGGAGAGAATCTTATGCTCTTCCAGGGCAATTTTGAGCTATCGTTATAAAAGGCCTTCAATTATTTTTTTTTTAAATCAATCTAAATTTGAAATGCAACTAGTCCAAAATGGCTTAAATGATTTCTTGGGTATGCTTTCAAAATGCTGCAAGAGGTTTTAGCCACATGATTATAACTGGATAATTATCTCTCAGAGATTAACTCATATCCACATGAGCAGTTGCTTATTTAAGTGTTTGCCAAAGGGACTGGGAACTAATTCATGTTTGAGTTATCTGCTGCAAACCACAGTGACTTAAGTGGATAGAAGTTGAGCCACATCTTCTGCCCTCAGGAAAATGCATGCCTTTAAACCTTTCTTTGAAGACCTGTTACCCTGTTTTGGCTTCCTTAGTATCCAGTTTCTCATTACAGCAGCACATGTGTAGGACAGAGCTTTAATAATATGCATCTTTCATTCAAGGGACTCGTGACACTTTCCAAACATTGGTTAAGCTGCATCAAGACAAGGCAAGTGTTATTGTTCCCACTTTTTAGCTAAACAAAGCACAGAAGATAAACTGGCAAAAGCCCGGAAACATGAATGACCAGAAGTTGATGTACTTTAAATGAAATATACAGACCTCATCTTCTTCATTGGTTTTTGCTGCAAGGACGAGGCAGGTAATAGCTATGCACCGAAGGTATTTTAATTGTGCCTGAAGGGGAAAGAGCAAAACACCAAGCATAGAAGACAACCTTCTAGTTGAAAATAATCTATGGTCACTCAGGTAGACAGGCCCAAACCTTTGTCTTTGGTTTGCATTAAACCCACTTTGACTTCAGTTGTAGATTCTATTAGTCAAGGATACTTTGATGCTTAAATTAAGCAAAGAAATTCAAAATTAAAATGGAATGAATCCTCTTTCGCGCAGATTTTTTTTCACTAAGGTATCAGTGTTCCAAACTTAGATCATGCAATACAGCAAGCTCTAAACTATTGTAAATGGATGGGTACTGAATAATAGGCTTGAACTTTTGCCTGATGCCGATTTATGAATCTGAGTAATAATACATAAGATAAGGGTCCAGTCCTGCTCACGCCAAAGCCAATGGGAAATTTTGCCATTGATTTCAAGCAGAGAGGGATCAGGCCTGTAATTTGCATAAGACATTAGTGAAAAGTAGTTGCATGAAGATAAACGCTTCATGTTTATAACTGCATTTGGATGATAATTCAGGGAAATCCCTTTTTAGACAGCACTCAAATATGTGCTTAAATTAAGCTTATGCCTAATTCCTATTGATATAAAGTTTAGCACATGCCAGGATTTTGATTGCTACCTGAGGTCTGTATTTTCTAGATCTGAGTGATTCCAAAAACTAGCAGTCCAGCTAGATTTGTATACAAACTGAATCCAAATTAGATAGCCCTGGCAGCCCTAATTAATAATAAAAGAAAGCTTCCAAAGAAAATCTCTACCTTGACTGATGCCAATAACCGGTTAAGAATGTTGATAGCCACGGCAAATGTTTCAGAGCCAAACTGGAACTGGGAGCTTAATTCTGCAAGCCAGAGAACAGCTTTCTCATAATTTGATGGAGAGATATCTGTACCCTGAGATGGAGGAATAAAGTTAAAACACAACTGGTGGCTGGTGAAACAACACACTTACTTTGGAGGAACAGGATTTAAAAATCCATCTGTTTAAATGCTCTAATCAACAGCTCTGTTATACTCTTAGTCCAACAGCAGAGATCATCTGGATTCTCTGTGCAGCTCCTTCTCTCTCAAATTCGCTCCACCCCTGAAGTGAAGCCAAGTTTGCTACCATACAGGACATGCTGCAAGTTTACCTACCTACACAGGCTTTTCTTGCAAGGACGTGTTCAGAGGGGAGGGCAGACTTATTTTAGCCTTGGTGCTGTATTGTTGCACGTGATTTAGGGTATGCATTTAAATGATAATGTAAAAGCAGCTAGAGCTGTGCGAAGGCTCATAGTATAAATCAGAGGATGATTCAGATAATACTGTTCACCATTAACTCGTATTATATCGATCTCAAATTACCCATTCAGCTGATAGAGACAGGTTCATTAATAAAATAAATAACAATACCATACACTGATCTAGCACTCCCTTTAAATGGTGAAGAGGGGGGACAGAGCCTGAAATGCTTTTCAAGGGCAACTTTGCACTCTGATCACAAAGCACTTTACAAATGCAGATAAGCATTGTCATCCCCATATGAATGACTGGGAAACTGAGCAGGGTGAAGTCGCTTTGCAAGGTAACAGACTGAGCCAATGACAGAGCCAGGAACAGAATTTAGTTTCCTGACTCCTATCCATTAGATCCACTGACTTTCATCTGAGTCAGTGAAAGTGAGAGGGCGAGGAATAAAAAGTGACCAAGCACTGCAGATTTTAGGATTACTTACCACTGCTTTGACAAGTTAAATACTTGCTCCTCGGTCGGCCAATTGCCATTCCTGGGTTTTCATTTATGCAAGCATACTGTGCATTGTATTTTGGATCAACTGTGTTTTAGACATTTTGCATCTTGCTATACTAAATTCAGACCTGGACAGACATAGATCCCAGTCCTGATAGCTAATCCAGATGGGATGGACTCTACCCTACATGTGGATCAGATGGCAGGACTGGGGCTGTACATTGCAGAACTGCTTCTGGATTCCCAATGCATTTCCAAATAGAAAAGGAAAGAATACCTTCAGTGTGAAATTCTGAAAAACTGGCACCTTCCAAATCCTGGCCTCTCTCATTAGGGCATTGTCCAGTAGAAAGGAAAGTCTCTGACTCTCAGAAGGTCCGGTATACTTCATAGCAATGACTGGATAGGCCAGTTTTCCAGACAGATACAGCTATCTAAACCAAGGAAAACAGAAGCATTATAAAACATTATCATAGTTCCTTAAACCATAGGTGGATTTTTTTATAGTGGCTTCTACAACTTTAAAATGTTGAGAACTAACTAAAGAATGTCTCTGCTACTGGTCTGTTGGCAGAAGGTGTTAAGAGGTAAGGACCCAGTCTTGCTTTCATGCTAGTTCATGACAATTTTGCCATTAATTTCCGTTGGAGCAGAGGCAGACCCATGATGAGTGAAAGAACCTCAGACAACTGAACAACTATGCAGCCAAGAGCTTTTCATCCCAGCTTATATAAATGCTTGCAGTAGCCTTCTAATGGAAGAGTACCTATTACTGGGCTCGCTTAGTTTCCTACACTCAGCACTCTGTTAAAAAAAAAAAAAAACGAAAACCACAAAAACCTAAGTTCCTAACTAGCTTTAAAAATAATCATCTATTAACTGCTACATTAAAGATTTTGGAATACAAAGGTGTAGAGTTTTAGTTTAAGGTAAATAGTTCAACATTCTTTTTGTTTTCTTTTCACACGAAACCTCAGATGAACAAAATAGTTTTCAATGGGGTTTTATAATTCCAGGGGAAAAAGGTTCGCTTAAAAAATGCTAAAACGTCTATTGCAGTGTTTGGAATCTAAACTTTACAGTTTAGTTCTAGTGACTGAGAACCTGAAATTAAGCTGGTGCGTCTGTTTCCATGAGTCAAGAAGAAAGCAATGCAAAAACGCAAACAGCCAAGCTAATGAAAAATAAACTAGATTTTTAAAATTCGGTTTGTTTTTAATCTTGGTTGTTATTGGTAACACAGGTAAAGAAATTCCCAGGTTACATATACATTATACAGAATGATAAACATAGGTCAAAACAGTTACAACCCTTGAGAATCAAGAAATGTGAACATCACTGAGCTGAAATTAACTTGCGTTGCTGAAAGAAAAGAGTGTGAGCACTGGGTATAGTGTTTCTCCTATGAAATAGGACCCAGAGCTGATTTTTACTAATTTTAAGTTCTCTACTTCTTTTCTTTATAAAGACCTGTGGACCTTAAGAGTCTTTCATCTTTGCTTCCCGGAAGCTCCTATCACTATTTTCAGCAGCTCAGTTAAGTATCCAAAGCCTCCATGAATCTTCTGGAAACTGCTGTACATTTCCAAAGGTGAAACTCCATGAAATATTTTTCCCCTTCCCTGCTAAAGGCAAAAATACTGCACACTACTTTGGTTTTAATTGGCACTGGGAGTAAAAGAGCATTAGAAGCTGAGAGCCATGACATTTAACAAAAGGGAGCGTTTGAAACAAGAATTTCAGGGGAATTTGAAACAGGCCATTTTCTGATACCTGGTGACATATTCCTATTCCTGGTTTAAGGAAAAAAACTTAAAAATGACAACAAACTAGTGTGAATAATTTTACTGTGACAATCCATGGGAAGCAAGTCTTAGCACAGAAAAATTAATATTGGCAATATAGGTAATTATATTTCCCAAAATACTGTACATGCAAACTTGGCACTCGAAGTGATGAACAGAGAGGATCTCTCACGAATTACATTTACAAACGACTCTTATTGAAATCCATTTGCAATCTTCTCTTTCTTGAAGCACAACATTCTTTAAAATTACATGTTACAGAGTAATCCTGCCAGGCAAGGGAAACGGACCAAATGACTCAACAATTCATTCCCTTCTCTCCTCATCTGGCTCCTTTGTTCCCATGAAGAGGTGCAGCTGGCAACATTTACCCAAATAGTGCATGACACTAAGGGAGCTACATTTCAGACACACCATACTCTGCACAGGGCTGACAGCAGTATGATGGGGATGGGCCAGGCTAGGCCATATAGGTCAGAAATCCCTGGCCCCAACTGTGGATCCCCAATCACTCTGATGAAGCAGAGCCAACCAGAGGGCCATGCTGTCACACACCCATTCCCTAAGGATTCCCTAAATCCTGGATCTGGAAGCAGCAGCAATAAGGTAAGTTTTTCTTTTCTTTTTTTAAACAGGAAGAAGGTGGAATGGAAGCAGTGGCAGCTTGACAACCTTGGTAGGGGAAAGCTTTCTGTGGAGGAGGGTGAGGATGGAAGAAATTAGCACCTCTAGAAACTTCTCATCTCTCAAAACATTTGTGAGCCTAGCAGTGTATGGAATGGCAGCAGAGCCATGGGCCTGTTGTGTTGCCATGATTTCTGAATGTCGTTGGAGGGGGTTGCCTCCATTGTGCAACGTCCTCCGAAAACAGTCAGAGCAGGGATTGCTTTAGATCAGCATTACAAATCCTTAATTTTAATCTGGACATCAGTTCGTGGAAAGGGTGGGGCGTAGGTAACATAAAGCACAGTTGTTCACTCACCCCTGCCCTTTCCCCCCCTTCAACACATTGCACTGAAGCCCCATTTATATGACAACCCACCCAGGAGTTCCCAGGGGGGTGGGTTGTTCAGATAGAGTGGATGGGGCCTCCCTGTAACTGCGACACCCTTAGGCCCCTTCTACACTTGACCTCTCACTGTGCTTTAACCTACACTCCGTCCACGGGGGCAAAAACCCTGGTTCCCTGGCGTTCCCTCTCTCCTTTTTAATGCTGTAACGGCACCCGAGGAAGGGGAGTGAAGTTTGTGCTGGGATCCCCATCTGCACACAGCTGAGCCAGGATCCCCTCTCCTCCCCTGCCCCAAGCCCGGCTCTGCGCCCAGGCCCTATGTTGGGAAAAGGATCTGAGCCCCCCGTGGGCTGTAAATTCCGTCTCGATGCTGGCTCCAGCAATTACCGAACAGCCAGGCTGCGCACGGCGGGATGCGGCTCCGCCAGCCCGCTTTCGTTTTCATTTCGGAAACGAAAGGGAGGGCGATCATGTGATGGGGCTGGCAATCAACCCCCTCGGTCGCCCAACCACCCGCCCCGGGAGCCGGGGGGCGGCTGCCCGAGGCAGTGGCGAGCCAGACACGGCGGGGGGAGAGACGGGGCGTGGGCTCAGAGCCAGGGGCTCTGCGCTGGGGGGACAGCTGCACCCGGGCCGCCCGCCCCTTCCCGGCTCTTACCGCCCTCGCTCGGCCGCTCTGGGTCTCCTGGCTCGCGCTGGTCGGGCATGGGGGGCCCGCCTGCGGGGGGGCTCCGCCCGTCACGCCGTCGCTTCCCCTCCCATCCTGCCCGCGCCGGCGGCCTCGGCTCCGGGAATCGGCTCCGCCCGTGGGGGGGCGCCCGCGGGGAACAGCCCGGCCCTGCCCCCGCGGACCACGGGGGAGGCACGGGCGAGCTCGCTCTGCGGACGGGCTCCGGAGGCTGCGCAGCGCCTGGGCCCGTCCCTTTGGGGCTGGCTCCGACCGCGCCAGGCTCCGCCTCTGCCCGGGAGGGAGCCGGGGCGCACGGAGCGCCCGCCTGCCGGCCCCCGCTCTGCCGCGCCGCCTCCGGCGGGCTACGTGAGCATCTGCAGGGAGCCCGGCGGGCGGGTCCCCGGGTCCACACGCGCCCGCCCTGCTGCAGCCTTGGGAACCAGCCTCGCAACAGGGCCCGCGTGTGGGCGCTCGGCAGGGGCGTGCCGAGGATTCCGCTGCTGACGCCCGGAGAGACATTGCGGGGGGACAGCCGGCCAAGGCGTTTCCAGGACCGAGTGCGCCGTCTGGGAGAGTAATTTAAGGGGGGCCGGGGTTGAGGAGGGATCCCAGCATTTAAGACAGGGGTGTTGGGTTCCAGTGATGTGTGGTGGTGGGAGTGTGTAGAAATCCCAGACCTGGCCCTGGGCCCCACTGTGCGAGGTGCTGTAGGAACAGAACAAAAAGTCCCTGCCCCAACCGGTTCACAATCTTAGGCCCTGGTCCTACAAACACTTATTCAGGCCCTTAACTTGACTGTCCTGATAGTGCCGCTGATCAGGGGAATAAAATCAAACACGTGCAAGTTTTTGCAGGATTGGGGACCTAAATGGCTATATATTATTTAATGTTATGTGTTATATACTTAACAAGTGTTATTCTGTTACTGGCCACGCCTCTTATGTTAAACTGTTAACACCTTTTCAGAATTGCATTTTATTCTCACTGTTTGTGGTGTTTGTTTTTTGTGTTTTACTCAGGATGGAAAATAAAAACAGACGCCTCAGTTCCATTTTTTGTTGCTAAAAACAGCAGTACAGATGTGGGAGGCAATGGCTGGACATGTAGAGAGCGGTATAAAGTGGGTTCTGCCCTGTCTCTCTTTACCTAAGGACTGCCTCGCTGTCTACCAATGCTAGCTGGACCTGCAGTGTCCGTACTGGACAACCGCCACAAGGGTAGAGCTACCCAATGGAGGTGAAGAGCTATCTATTGTTCTGGAGTTTTTTGGTTAGATTTGTTGTTATTCTCAATGTACGTGCAGCCCGTGCCCTGGATGGTTGTATATTAAAAATCCCCACCCACAATATTCCAGTAAACTCATGGTGTAGTAGACCAGTGATTTTCAACCTTTTTCATTTGCAAACCCCTACAAAATTTTGAATGGAGGTGTGACCCCTTTGGAAATCTGAGACATAGTTTGCAGACCTACAGGAGTATGCAGTCCACAGGTTGAAAACCGCTGTTCTGTGGTAACGACACCCTTTCGTGGACCTCTTAGACATAGTATTTGCAGACCATAGGTTGAAAACCACTGGTGTAGACAAACTATAGCAGTAGTGACTAAAATGTGTTACATGAATGGATAATAGGTTAAGCCAAAAAACAAAAAAACAAAAACCAACCAAACGAAAAACCTAAGACCTATATCATAATACATATTGTAAATTCATTCCCATACATTCAGTGCCAAATCATGTCACTTTTACTTGGATTGTGTAGTACCTCATTCCACAAGTAAGCCAGTTAATTGCAAAGTTCCACTCAGTCTAATTAAGGACATCTGAATCTGTCCATTAACTACCATAGGTCCAGATCTTGCTTTCATTTAAGTCAGCTGAAGTTATGGCAGAGGAAGAAATGCAAGATTGGGCTACAATTCCTACCTTTCTTGCTGGAGAGTACTTCCAGAATCTGTCCCTTCCTTTTTCCTTTCCTTGTGCTGACTACTGCCTTGACTACAACCTCATTCAGAGTCCTTCTCTCAAGTACCCCGTGCAATTTCTCCTATAGTTCCATCCAAAATGCTGCTGCTTGGGGCAGTTTCCCTACCTGCTACTCAAGAATTGTAGGAATTGGATCTTTGCCCTGGCTTCTCATAAAACAATTCAAGCGTCTCTTTTTCACTTTCATAGTTCTATATAATTCTGCCATTGCCTTTTTCTCCTCCTACACTCCCTTTTGTTCCACACAGGCTTCTTCTCTTGTCTTTTTCCTCCACTCCTAAATTTGGATTCTTTCCTGGAGAATGTTCACATGGAGTAGACCCCCAGCTAATATATGCCATGCCCTTTCAAAGCCCCACTTGCTCTGTGGAGACATCCACATACCATTTTATCTGTTCACTATATTTGAACCTCTTACATTTAGATTATAAATGCTTGGCGGGGTAGGAGGGCTAAAAGTCTCCATTGGTTTAGGATTCTTTGCACAACTGTAAAGTACTATGTGCCGTTTTGGCACTATGTACATAATTAAAAATAGTTGTGAAGAGATTGTTTTATTTACTGCCTTGTTCTTACGTTTCTGACTCACTTTCGACACCGCCTATGGGTCTGAGGAAATGGTACACACTCCTGTAATTACGTGTAAGTTCCCATGCATATTCCCCATAATTGCTTGTTGTATAATAATATATTAGGTATCTAACCCATGCTCTTATAAAAATTCAGACTTGACCCTGCCATATTTCCACCTTCTCATATAACCTGAGGGCATATGTGCGCAGTTGCTGAATGCTATAGACCTCTCCTTCTTCCTTCTGATATTGATGTTTTTGTAGATGTATGCAATCAGAGGCTAAGTCTGCCCCATCTCTACTTCTTCCCCTACTGTGGCTGTGCATTGTAACTAAATGGTGGTCCCTGTAATTGTGCCTGGTCCAGTTCTACTCTGCAGATGGCACAGGGCTCCCAGACGCTACATAGGAGATTTGCTTTGCAGGCAGTGGGGCGAGGAGGCTGGAGTGAAGGAATCCTTATGGATTTTGGGGGAAGGATGCACGGAGACTGGAGAAGGATCAGATCCATTTCTTTATGTGGTGTGGGTGCATAGGAGGTGTGGGTTAAAAACCACAGTAGAGTTTTGCTGTTTTACAGTACAATGCTCCCTATGAGGGGATTATTTCTTCCCAGCCCCCAGAACGTATGCAAGAACTAGGATTTGTTCTCAGTATAAAAATAAGTGGTCTCCTTTTTTTCTCAATGGCTTCACTCTATAAGAGGAAATTGGTCTCAAAATTTGCTCATTTTACTCACGTGAGCAAGGCCCACTGATGTCAAGGAGAGTATTTGTGTGAGCAAGGAGCTCAGGCTTGATTTTGTGCTGAGCAAATGTGAAGGTGCTCAGCCCCTTGCATGACCAGACACTTTCACTGTGTTGGGTGATAACTCCTTCCCATCGGTACATGTCACAGTGTAGCCACAATTACAACAGCACTGTCTACCAAGTAAACTAATAGCCAGACTACAGTAAACACTAACATCTACAGTCACTGGGCCAGGTTCTCTGCTGCAGCAGAGAGGAGGAGGCCCTCAGAGAACTGGTTATTATTAGAGCTCCCTGATCCTGGGTCCCTGGTTCCTGGCCTCCACCCTGCTTAGAGCAAATTGGGAACTTGTCCTGACCTATGCCAGCCGGCAAAAGTCCTGCAGAGGCCACCTGTCAATTCAGAATAGCTAGAGTCTAGCAGTGCTCCAGCCTGGCCTTCCTCTGGGTCGGGAGGCTGAGGCAGAAGCTGGGCGTATCCTCCCAGACTAGTAAATGCCCCTCAGCTGGCCAGAGCATGCCGGATTCTGGCCCCTTGGCTGGGCTGTGTGTGGGTGTGAGGCGTACACCTGCGCGGATCGAGGCCCTAGATAGGCGCTGATGATTAGTTAATTGGCATTAATTGCTATTAACGATGCAATGGGTGACACAGGAACAGCTCCACCTGCTGCTGCACTCGGGGCCAGCTTCCACCCTGCGCCGTGCACGCGGGTGCCCGCTCACCCGCCCGCGCGCACCACCCCAGCAGCAACAACCAGCCCAGGGCCCGCAGAGGGACGGGCGCGGCGGCTGCTGCGGCACTGAGGATGACTCGCCCAGCCCCTGCTTCACCCCTCATTGGCTGGAGCCCTGCACCAATGGCTGCGCGGAGGATAGACGCGCCCCGCCCCATCCTTACGCCCATTGGTTGAGTGGCCTCCAAGTGGCTCGGGGATTGGCTGGCCGTCCAGTCACTCGCGCGTGGAGGAGGTGCCGCGGCTCCCTCCGGCGCCCCTGTTATTGTTACATTGTAGCCGGGTTGGGGGTGACGGTGCGGCCGCCCTTCCCCCTCAGGCGGAGGAGCTGCTGCTGGGTGCGGAGCGGGGCCGCCCCCGGGGACTCGCTCAGGATGCCGGTGAGGAGCCGGCGCCGGTTCGCGCCCGCGGCCCCGCCTTCCCTGTCGCCCTAGGCGCCTTGTGCCGTTGCTAGGGTGGCGCTGGGCCTGGCTGGGAGCAACGGGGGGGGCCTGAGGTGGGGGGTGGAGTACAAGGGGGGCCCTAGGCCAGGGAGCGGGGGCCTGAGGTGCGGGCCTGCTATGGGGGATGGGGTGCATGGTGCAAGGGGGACCCTAGGCCAGGGAGCGGGGGCCTGAGGTGCGGGCCTGGGATGGGGTGCATGGAACAAGGGGGGCCCTAGGCCAGGGAGTGGGGGCCTGAGGTGCGGGCCTGCTATGGGGGATGGGGTGCATGGTGCAAGGGGGGCCCTAGGCCAGGGAGCGGGGGTGGTGGTGGGGAAATGCAGGGTACGGGGGGCCCTGGGCTGGGGAGTGGGTCTAAGGGGGGAGCCTGGCCCTGAGGAATGGTGTTGAGCGCTGTGCAGGGGGGCCCTGACAAAGCATTTGTCGGTGGGGAGCGGGTGTGGGATGCCCTAGGGCTCATGATGCAGGAAGGCTCTAGAGCATCCGGTTTTAAGGCACTGGGCCTAAGGTTCACAGTGTAGACTGGGATGGTGCTGGCCCGGGGTGTTGATGAGACCAGGAGTATGTAGAGGAGTGCTAGACGAAGCTAGTGGTTGCAGTTTGATGTAGGGAGGCTTAAATCTGAGGCATTTTTGAGCTGGTAAAATGCTTTTTTGATGGTGAGTGGTGGAAGAGCTGGGCAATATCCCACTCTTGCTTAGAGTAATAACTTGTTTTGTAACTAAATTCCTTCTCACCAGCTGCTGTGTTCAGTATATCATCTGTTTTTTACCAATAGATCTGTAGGCAAACATCTCTCAGTTCAATGCATAACTTGGTCATTGCAGGATTCAGAAATTTCTTCCACATCTCCAGTAGAGTATTGTACAGTGAAAGTGTAGAGATCTTGCATGCTTTTTTTTTTTTTTGAAGCATCAAGCGGTGCTAGATGCTAGACTTCATGAGCCAGTTGTTTGTATCTAGTATATGCAAATATTATATTCCTATTACTGGATTACAGAACGTTCATATTTCAGTTTATTATAGATAGTAACACACTGTTGTGCCTCCAGTGGTCTCTCTTTATTATTCACTAAGTCATCCTGAATATGGTGCACATTTATTGTGATCAGCCTGAGCTAGTAATGATGTCAGGCTATTTTTTTGACTGAGTGTTGGTTGTTTTTATTTAAGGTAATGTGCTTCCTAGGCCCAAAGTATCTTCCTTTCCTTTGTCAATCCCTTTTGACAGGTTCTTTTGGTAATCTGTGCAACCAGTATGATTGGTGCCCCATGTACTGCGTGATTTACACTCCACAACTTATTTTTCTTCATATAATGAAATATTAACTAGTCACAGAATTATTTTTGTTAATGTTAAGGAGTTATGTAGTTCAAGAAATTTAAAAGTATGTGATATTCAGTGTAGCAAAACACTACTGATCTATAGTATTTACCTGTCATGCCTAATAGTAATGGTTCAGTTAAATAACAAAAATTCTCTGTGACTGGATTATAGACAGAGGGCCTGCAACTTTTTAGCTTTGTTGATTCTGTCTAAACCTAAAACCTTTACTTTTAGATTACTCTGCTGAGTGAACAGCCATATATAATGTAAAGTAACGGTTATATATGCCCACCCTATGGTTCTTATCATGTTTAGTCTTTGGTGATGATAATCTGTTTGATTTATCTCATCTATTTATAAGGCCCCTATCGCCTTGGCATGTGAGCTCTTTACAAATATTTCACAGTAAAATAGCAATCTTTCACTCTCTTCCTAATTTATAGGAGAAATAGCATGATTAATGTATAGATTTTTTTTTTTAAGTGCTGTAGTTATTTGTGTTCTAGTGTGAGTATGCTTAATTCAGAACTCTGGGTTTACTGGTCATTATCTCTTATGATCTCCATAGGCTAGGTTCAGCTGCTGGGAAAGCTGTATCTTTCATCCTCCTCTGCTCATTGGTTAGCAGTTTCATTGTTCCACTGGAATATATCAGTAACCATTTTAACAATCGGAGGGCAGATGCTCTTGGCTGTGAGGAATGTTATACAGAAAGAAAGTGCTTTTAAAGCTTTTTCCGTTTCCTCAGTCTTGCTAGATTCAGTTTGTCAGCTGTTCTTCATCTGGGTGCTGATCCTTATTGGGCACTGAGGAAGTTGGGAGAAAGCACCATCTGTTTACCTTTGATGTAAAGAAGGCATAGAGCTGTGTGTCGGCTGTGTGCTGCTGGCACTTCAGCCAGCATCCTATGATGGAACAATAATTGACCACCCATTCAACAAGATGAGTATATATACTTCTCTTGCCTGTGGGCTGGAGGAGCTCATCAACCAGCAGAACAAATACTGCCTGAATAGTGCCTTGGCCTAGAGCTTGACAGCAGTCCAGGATACTTGCTGCTAATTGGTAGCAAAAAACCTGCCAGTTTCCAAATATTAACATCCTGATGAGCTGGCTTAGCAAAAGTTAGGTGCTGGGTGAGAGCAACCTCTGTAGCATCAAGTGATAGGTTTTTTTAGTACTGGCTGGGCTATTGTATCGATGAGGACAGATGTCTTTCATCAGAAATGTTCAACTCAAAGTATGTAACTGTTGGCTTACAATTCATGTTTTGAAATACTTGATGGCAGAATAGAATAGAAAACTTTCATCCATTTCAGGGGTATATAAGAACCTCAAATATAGTCCCCTAAGTTACACTTGAAGTAGAACTGAATGAAGTGTGTATGAACTTTTTGTAAATATTCACTTAAGTTAAAAAGGAAATTTCTGTTTGGCTGTGTTCATGACCCTTCTGTATTTGAATTCTGGAAATGTTCAAGCTTACATGTGTTTACTAGTGTACCTAATTGCAAAATGAGAATTTTAGCTTGAGTATTGGTCAAAACCAAATGTTTAACAGTATATATGATTGTAAAATCTGCAGTTTGTGTAGATTACTTACTACTTCCAATCAAGGAATAAAAACAATATCAGTGGAACTAAGCAGTATCGTGCATGTGGTTTCAAATGAACAAATGTTTTCAACAAAGTTTGCAAACAAAGAATCACTTGCAGAAATTCACAAATCTTAAATGACTAATAAATTTTGAATTTCACAGTCTGTACAATTTGTGAACAGAAGGTTATATTAATCAGTTAAGTTTTTTGTTGTACTTTATTCTCTCAGCTCCAATTATAAATCTGTTTTGAACACTTAGGCCCCAGATCCTGCTAAGACTTACACGTACTGAAATATATGCAATGGGTTTATTCAGTGTATACATTTAATCACATCTGTAAATCTTATACTGTAACACATGAAGATGTTTGTTTGGTTTTTCATGTATGTAGATCAACAAATCTGAGAAGCCAGATAAGCCTGAGAGCTGTGATAATGTCAAGGTTGTTGTCCGATGCCGACCTTTCAATGAAAGAGAGAAAGCAATGTGCTACAAGATGGCAGTTAACGTTGATGAAATGAGGGGAACTATTACTGTTCATAAAACGGACTCTTCCAATGAACCTCCAAAGACATTTACATTTGATACAGTTTTTGGACCAGAGAGTAAACAGCTTGATGTCTATAACTTAACAGCAAGACCAATAATTGACTCTGTCCTGGAAGGATACAATGGTAAGTCCCTTATTATCCTAAAAATTAAGGATCCCATTTTGTATTCCTTGTGCTGTCAAGATTACAGCTGTTTTTCATGGGAGTTTATTTGAAGAAAGACTGCAGATGCTAGTACCATATCATTCCTATAGTGAATTGTAACCTCTTTTTTACTTAAAATAGAATGTCTGATAAGGGTTTTCATAATTCTGAGTTTCATGTTACCAATGATTGTACTTCTATAATTGGTAATAGATAATGTATCAGTTTATGTTGTGAGCATCTGGCCCACTAACCTTGCCAATGCCCATCTTCTCAAATACATTTTTCTGTTCATAAAGGATTTGCATTTTATTTATCTTTTTTAGCAAACCAGATTCTTGAGTACTTTCCATCTTGTAAAATATTAGTAGCCCTTCATGTACAAGCAACTCTGCAATAACAATTTGATATACGTATAACAGAAGGAAAATGTTGGTAAGGAAATAAATAGATTAATGTTTCCAAATGGATAATTATAAATAAATAAATAAATAAATAGTAAGTTACAAAGATTTTAAAGATCTAAGTGAAATACTTCATTTGTATTGCAATAAGTGTAGATGTAAAATATGGGAAGTTCACTGAAGTTTAAATGTTAATGCAAAAGGTTTGTTAAGGCTCTGCATAAAGAGTATCCAGATATTCAGTCCTGAATTAAGTATCTCTTTTGGCCTTGGGGTTTTTGTAGCTGCAACAAAGCATAGTCCTGACTTAGGAGCCAAACTTATTTCTGCAGTACTTGGGCTCATGATTCTGGTAAGTCTTTCTGGTGCAATTGAAACAGGAAGTGTCATGCCTCACAGATCGGTGATGTATTCCAAATTGTTACTGATTCTGAAAACCTATATCCTGGCTTGTGGTATGGCCCTATGTGGAATTTGGCCTATACTGAATTAATTTGAGGCTGCTACAACTGTTTTTGAGGGAATGCTGATGCCCACACATAGGGAGTGGCCTGGAACAGGCTTACATTAGTCTATAGCCAGTTACCTTTTAAAAAGAAATTTTTCTCCCTTATGCTTGTCTTAACAGGTATGTACATATTCTGGAACATGAGCTAACTTTTGTCTAGATAATTGCTCTTCTTTGCCTTTGTACAAGACAAAGATTGAAATAACCTAGTTTTTAAATTTAAAGAATGAGTAAATCTGCCTGAAAGAGGAGTCATTCATTCTACAGTTGGCATATTTGTTCTCCCTGTTAATAGAATGCATTATTCATTGGCCTAGCTCTAACTGTTTGTGTGAGACATATTCCTAGGGTAGTTGTGCTTGAAATAACACATTAGTCACTTTAAAACTTTCCAGTACAACTTTGCTATTTGGTGATGCCATTGTTTTTTAGACCTTTTGCAAGAATAAGCAGTAGTTCAGCCTTGTTTGCAAGACCATACAACATTTGCATTTCCTCTAGGCCTGTATAGTGTGTTTTGGAACAACTGATAAGTTCTAACTCATCATTGCTGGTGGTTTTGGTTGTGCTAATGGAATGATAAAAAGCTGCCATCTTTAGTATTATGATTCATTATAAATATTTTTCTTGTACTGCAGGCACCATTTTTGCATATGGACAGACTGGAACAGGCAAAACTTTTACTATGGAAGGTGTACGAGCTGTTCCTGAACTTAGAGGAATCATCCCCAATTCATTTGCCCATATATTTGGGCACATTGCAAAGGCAGAGGGGGACACAAGGTAAACTAATTCCCTTCCTCTGTCTCTGTCACTCACTCACTCACACATTAAACTCAATAGGAGTTTTGCCATTGACTTCTTTAAGGGCCACGATTTCACCTCTTGTGCTTAAGCACATCTTTGTTTATAAATCTGTAAGATGATGTCACTTTATATTAGAATATTGCATATTTTCTTTGTACACTGAGACCAAAACAGTTGCATTTTAATAAATGTAACAAATATTTTAACAAATATTTCAGTTTACAAATGACATTTTTAACCTTAGGTTTTTGGTTCGAGTATCTTACTTGGAAATTTACAATGAAGAAGTCCGTGACCTGCTAGGAAAAGACCAGACACAGAGGCTAGAGGTGAGGACGGAGTATTTTGAATCACTGACATTTTTCATTTTAAATAAATTAATCATCTCTTCAAGAAAAACTGTCTTAGCTCTTTTTAATATTCAGATTTTGGAGGGGGAGAAAAGGTTTCCTTAGCACCAAAGGTGACCTTTTGCCACTATCCATATTTTTCCTTTTCTCATTTCTCCTTCTCTCTTACCTTTTAGTCTAATAATGTAACATTATTTCCCTCACGCACTAGTCTAATTCCCCTCAAGATAATCTGGGAAAGACTATCTGAAATTATTCAAAATAGGATACAAAAACATATTTCATTGACCACCTATGTTGCTGTCAAGTAGACTCAGTGGCTGAAGTACTTTTGTCCTTTACACTGGTGCTTTTCCTATGATTCCTCAAGGGAACCTCTCCCACTTTTATGGCAAGATTTCCCACAATCTTAGGATCTTCCTCCAAAGACTTTTGAGAGCTCCCTGACAGACATCTGTAGAAGGCTCAGTGGGTTCTGAACCTGTTATAAGAGCAACAGTTTGCAGAGTGGTATATATTTACTCTCTGTTTCTGGACCACTGGCTTTCAACCTTTTTTCATTTGCAGACCTTTAAATTTCAAATGGAGGTGCAGACGCCTTTGGAAATCTTAGACATAGTCTGCAGATGCCTGGGGGTCCATAGATCACAGGTTGAAAACCACTGTTCTAATGTAGACCATAGCTTCTTAGCTGACTTCATAACAACTTTTTCCAGGACTAGGGGAAAAGATGTGGGTATCTGAACATAATAGGAGAGTGGGTACACTCTTCACATATAATAGCAATGAGTTGAAACCATTGTTTGTTTTTGAAGTATTTTTCTTGGAAAAAAGAAATAAGAGATGGGCAAGCCAGCTTGTTGACATTCTCAGTGGTTTCTGAGACAAGGAAATAGTTGATTAGACCAAGTGCTTTCTCTGCCTCTTCAAGGCATGTGGTGAACCATAGGTTCTGACGTCTCCCTAATTCCTTTGTCTGGCAAACTGCCTATTAGGAAACATGGGGAGAATTGTGATTCCCATTTATATTGAATGTGTTATGTGCCTACATCCCTCTCTAACCCCTTTTTGAGATTTGATTTTATTTAATTTGTGTTCCTTCCATTTGATTTGCTTTGACAGAAGTGGCAATGAAAGGCTACCCTGCAATACTCTTGATCCATAGTCTTGTATGGTTCTGATAAGTCATATAGCTTCTGTTCTGTGCTTCTAGAAATAAAAGTAAGCTAGCACATTATGCCATGATAAGTGGTATGTGCAAATACTATAGAGAACAACTTCCAAAAAATAATCTCTGTGCACTTGTTGGAAATGCTCAATCAAATCTGTCTCTTTTTCAGGTTAAAGAGAGACCTGATGTGGGAGTTTATATCAAAGATCTTTCAGCTTACGTTGTAAACAATGCAGATGATATGGACAGAATCATGACATTAGGCCACAAAAACCGTAAGTAGCACTCATTAGAGTTTTAAGCTCTTGGGCAGAGCACGATTTAGTGGCGCATTGTGCAGTGCTATGTAGAGAGCTGATTTTGAGATCTGAGTACAGTCTTCACCTCTAGTCTGAGCTCTTCAGGGACAGCACTCCTCAGCTGAGCAATGAGAGGGGGTGTCTCCTTGATAACTCCTGTGATTCAGGAGCAGTCAAGGAAGGCTGGACCAACCCTAGAGAGTAGCCTGTCTTGGCTGGAAGGCTTGTTCCAATGTGGAGTCTTGAAGGTGTTGTAGCTCAGGGTGTGAGAGTGAGGCCTTGAAAGTACTGTAACTGAGGGTGTGAGAATGCGGCAGCACAAAAGAAGGGGACCACTGAGGCTCCTAGTGGGTCTTGAGCTTGCCCATTAATTCTCCTTTTCTTCTTCTGACGTTTGCCCAGGTGAACAATCATTAGACCAGTATTGTGTTCTGTAGTGTGGTAAGATGGCGGTGTGATTGCATGTTTTCTCTGAGCAACAAAACATCTCGTTTTAAATTCCAGGACACTTTCTGACTGAAGTATTATAGATTAATGTACAAATCAAGTAAGGGTAATGACTCACTGCCACTGTGCTGAAGACTGCAATATTCTGATTACTTTTAAAATACAATTCAATCAGCAAGGATTAATGGTGTAAGTCTATAGGGTGCTGAGCATCATACGGCTTACGTTCACAGTTTTTGCTGAATCAGTTATATTTTCCAAAGTAGATGAATGGGTGTGACTCTGTTTAGTGCCTTTTGGGATTGGGCCTTGGAAGGCGTATGCAGGACTATAACTAGAAGCAAAACCTCTGCTTGTCTTTCAAATGATTGCATGTCCAGATTGAAGATGAATGCTGCAATTTCAAGCACCAGAAAAAAATCCTTCACTGCTGGGTCTGAGCAGAGATGAATCACATTTATTAGCCGCATCAGAAAGCCTGCAAAATGTTGGGTGTTATTGCTGAGATAATTATTCCACACTAATTATTAGGTATTATCATTTTCAGAAGTTAAAAAGCAAAGGTATTCAGCTATTTTAAGTAACATTATAAATTCTGTAAATTATAACTGCTTTCTGGCCTCTTTGTTTTCAAATTAAGGACTATTTTACCATACGTTTCACTGTTAATTCTGATGTTTTTGGGTCTTTTAATGAAAGGTTCTGTTGGTGCCACTAATATGAATGAGCACAGCTCCCGTTCCCATGCCATCTTTACTATTACCATTGAGTGCAGCGAGAAGGGTGTTGATGGAAACATGCATGTTCGTATGGGCAAGCTTCACCTTGTAGATCTAGCTGTAAGTAATAATGTGCTGATCTAACAAAATGCTAATTGTAGGATGGTTACTGGTTATTATGCTGGACCCTTAACAAGGCAAGTAAAGGGCACTGGCCCTGCCTCAAAGAGCTTACAATGTAAGGCCCAGATCTAGTAAGTGACTCTGTGGAGACAGACTCCTGGGGAGTCCCACTTAAATCAGGTCTGCATGGGTGCAAAGGTCTGCCTGTCAAGAACAAAATGCAGGATTTGGGCCTTCCTTAGACATACGTAATTTTCTCAATGGAGGGGATGGCCAAGGGAGGACAAGGGGTGCAATAATCAGATTTGTGAGGTTACTCGTGTGCTATATGCACCTAAATGGTTCCATTACATTCACTTTTGTAAAAGTGTGATTGCTTATAAGTTAGTCGATGTTTCTTTTTCCTCACAGCTGCTGATTGGGGAATGGGGAGGAGGGGATCATGTTTAAACACTTACTGTTGGGGCGATATGCAGTGTTGTGCATTAGCTACAGTTTCTTTAGAAAATAATTTTTTACATGGGAATGATTCATTCCATTTTTCCGGCTGTGTTGCTGATCAGTGCTACCTCGAGTTTAAAAATTCCACTAAGATCTGCTTGACTGACCCTTCACTCTCTGAATGCTTGTGTATTCCTTTTGCCAGGGGTCAGAAAGGCAGACAAAAACTGGAGCTACTGGGCAACGACTAAAGGAAGCCACAAAAATTAACCTTTCACTTTCTACTCTTGGGAATGTTATTTCTGCACTGGTGGATGGCAAGAGTACTCACGTGCCCTATCGTAACTCTAAATTGACTCGACTTCTTCAGGATTCCCTGGGGGGCAATTCAAAAACCATGATGGTAAGAATGGAACACACCAAAGTTCAATAAACTAGTTTATATCTTTAAGGTGAAATGGAAGAAAAATTCTCATTGGAATAGTCTGATGTTGATATTTATTTCAGGACTGTTCACTTTCATCGATGCATATCTTTCACTTTCTTCGATGCATAGACATGTAGGGCAGCAAGGGACTTTGAGGAGGTCATTTAGTCCAATCCCTATGCTGAGGCAGGACTGAGAATACCTAGAGCATCTCTGATAGGAGTTTGTCTACTTATACTTAAAAATCTCCAATAATGGTGTGTCCACAAACTCCCTTGGAAGCATGCTGTGGTGCTTAACTATCCTTACACTTAGAAAGTTTTTCCTAATATCCAACTTAAATCTTCCTTGCTGCAGGTTAAGCCTGTTACTTCTTGTTCTACTTTTAGTGGATGTGGAGAACAATTGTTCACCATTTTCTTTATAACAACCCTTAACATATTTGAGGCTACTTTCATGTCCACCCCCACCCCCGCAGTTTTCTTTTCTCAAGACTTAAACATGCCCAGTTTTAACTTTTCCTTATAGATCAGCTTTTCTAACCTTTTATCATTCTCTGTAGCTTTTCTCTAGTCTCTCTCTAATTTGGCACATCTTCCTTGAAGAGTGGCACCCAAACTGCAGCCAGTATCCCAGCTAAGGCCCCACCAGTGTTGCACAGAGCAGGGCAATTATCTCCCGTATCTTATGTGCACCGGACTGTTAATATACTTTCATCCTGTACATCTTTTAGCCGTACCTCTATATGATAAAATTATCACTTCATGGAAATGTAAGACTATACACCAGTGCAAGAGTATCTAGACACACACAGTCATATGGAAGCTGTGTTTTGTGCATCCCAGGGCAGAACTTAATGCATGCTCTGAAGGCAGCAGGAAAATACAGTTTGCAGGCAGAAAATTACCATAAGGGATTTGCAGAACTGGGCATGGGTCCGCTTTTAAATTTCCTGTTCTTGCGGCTACTTGTATTTGCATCGTTCAAGCTTTTATATGCTGCTACATACCATATACACAAGTAACTCCTTTTTTGTATGTAACAGTGTGCAAATATTGGTCCAGCAGACTATAATTATGATGAGACTATCAGCACACTAAGATATGCCAACCGTGCCAAAAACATCAAGAATAAGGCCAGAATTAATGAAGATCCGAAGGATGCCTTGCTTCGTCAGTTTCAAAAAGAAATTGAAGAGCTTAAAAAAAAGCTGGAGGAAGGTAACTTCCCTTGTTCTTAATATTCTCTGTCCCTTTGGGTTATTCTGTTCATGTGTGACACGCCTCCTCATTAAAGACTATGGTAGGCTTTTCAGGAGTTTTGTAAGTAACATCTGAAGCCCCTGTGCTTTTTACATATGAGTTTTATTTACATTATTCTCAAGTAAAGAGAAGAAACCCAAAGATCCCCCATAAATAGAGAGAAATAGATAGCATTCATATAATTGTGCTGAATACAAGCTAGAGCTTTTCTTCTGCTAAGTATTAGATTTGTCCACTAGATGGTATTTAGAGCTAACATAAGAGCAGATTTCATCTTTTCTTTTGTCCTTGGTTTGTCCTTGGATGTGACCTATATATAATTGAAATGTACTAATTTTAAAAGTCTCATTCATGTTAATTTAATGACAAATAGGTGTCAGGCTGGGGACGAGTGCAAATTGGGTTTTTAAAAAAGCATAATTACAAAGGATTAAATGTTCTCCCACTAGCAGAAAAAAGCACATGGGAAGAGAACAAGTGCCTCTTAAACTCACAAACTGAACTTGTGAAGCTGGAGTGGGAGGTGGATTTTAAGTCTCTTATAAAGAGCAAGGGGGTGAAACTATGAAACCACATGGTTCACAGGCTCTGTGAGTAACTGAACCTTGCAAGTGCCATTCATAAGAATCAGCCTCTTCCTAGGTGGGTCCTTGGCAGCATATCTCCTGAGGGAGCAGAGCTGTTGTTCCATTGATTCATATGGCCATATCAGTACCCTCCTTCCAGTGGGTAAGGGAGATGGCACAGAGGGAGATAATGTAGCTTTAACACCCACGTGGATTTCCACTTGGAAATCTCTTTAGTCTGAGAGAGACATGGAAAGTACAGCAGTGCTCCTTAATTCCACCAACCTACTATTTCAACCCCTGATTGGGTGAACTGCCCACTCCAGTGAATCCTTCTGCTAATTTTGGGCCCCACACTGTCGAATAAATACCTTGCAAATAGCTGTTTGCTTTGATCAGGCTTCCAAGAAACAGACACTGAAACTCGTGGATGTAAGAATGCAGCTAGGCTACTCTTCTCTACTTTAGAATGTACTTAAGTGCAAGAGTTCTGACAGACTTTGGTTTCAAATTCAATTTGAATAATTAAAAACAGCAAAGCATGCTGTAGTTATAGCAGAGAGCCATCTTTTCAGAAAACAATCAAGAAATTCTGGCCATTTTCTAAAAACATCTATATGGCATAATGCTTAAATTATATATTTAAATAGTTATTCCTGGTGAACACACTAGCCATTTTTCTCTGTATTTCAAACTTCATCTAAAACGTTTAGAGGTAAAATAACATCTTGTTGAAGAATGGTAGGGCAATAACGCTTAGCACTTGTGCTTTACAAACGCTGCAGTATTAGACACCCAGTTGCAAACTTTTTGAAATATATAATTATAATAGAATTTTTATATGTCAGTATATTTTGGAACTGGACTCTCAGCTTTACTGAGATCACTAGTGCAATATTTTCTGTTTTTATACACTGAAAAAGAATCATGGGGAAAAAAAGAAACTTCTTCTAAAGTTACTCATATTACATGAGTAAACAAATAGAAATCCCCAGGTCATGCCCAAAACTTCATTGCTTGTGCAGTCACTTATTAGATACTGCCAAGACACTGTTGTATCAGTAAAATTGAAGCTAGATCAAATACTGCTATTACAATTAATTCTGTGATATGCTGTGGAAGAGAATGCATTGGAAACATATACTTGTGTTTTAGGGGAAGAGATATCTGGCTCTGATATCAGTGGCTCTGAAGATGAGGATGAAGAAGAAGATGGGGAGGTTGGAGAGGATGGGGAAAAGCGTAAAAAACGAAGGGGTAAGGTGCTCCAATTGGCATGCTTCAATACTCATTTTTTCTTAGTCATGAGAAGTCGGCTCCAGGAAATTCCCTCACATAAAGAATCCATATGCAACGTTGCATAAATATGAACATAATGAGACTGTAGTAAAGTTCTAGTGCCCGCTGCAATTATCATGCCTCTTGTAGAAACTAAGCCAGTCAATCTAGCTGGACTGCTATACCTTTATATAGCATCTGCTTCCACTTGGGTAGTTTTGCTTGTGGTAACATTCTCTTACATGGTGGTTCCCTGATTACAGCAGGGTGGCTCTGTATGGCTTGTTACTGTGCGCATGTCTATGAGATCCATAGCACACACGCACGACGGAACTGCTTCTGGGGTGTGGAGTTACGGGGAGAGAAAGTCCAATAGTCTGAGATGGGGAGAGATCAGTTTCTAAAAAAACAATAGGGAACTTAGTGGCCTTGTCTAATAAGACAAGTGTATGGAAGAGACGCAGGAATTTCCATTGACTTCTATTTGTTGGGAGTAGAGACTGTAGGATTGGGCGCTCTCTCATTACAAGCTAACTTCATGCTGTTTGTTAAAAATAGCTTAACACTCGCTCATCTTTCCTGTCTGAAGGGTAGAATATGTTTAAACAGAATTCCAGACTTAAAGCTGGAAGGAATCTGTTACATTTGGCTTGTATCTCCTTGGTGTCAAAGTTGTTTTCGTCAGGGGGGCTCTGCTAGCCATAAGTTCAAATGCCAGTTGTGTTTAACCTTTTTATGTTAAAGGTTTACACATGGTAAAAGTGCCTCTTGCTATGATGAACTCCCAGAACTCTGTTCTGAGCCTAAATTCTGCAGCTTTCTCTATGGTCTGTTTCATCGTTAATGTTCAGTGAGACCTGAATCACATTATTGGTTATCAATATTGCAGCATAGTTGTATTAAATCTATAATATGGTGTATTGTTTAAACAAGTCTTTTCAAGCTTATGTGGGATGGGTAATGTTCATGTTACAGCTGTTTGTCATGTTTAAACAAATTGCTGCTAGTGCTGTGGGCATGGTTACTTGGTGTGTTTTTAAAAATCTGCAAATGGCCTTTCTGTTTTGTTCATGTGTTTTCAATTGGTTAGTTATTACATTTCCATGTACCTGATTTTCATAGTAAGTTGTTAGCCCAAAATGGTTAAAAGTAAAATTGTTGTAATTTGTCTTCAGTACAACTACAGAAACATCTTTGAGGGTGAACTTCTGTTCTCAAGCAACTGGTGTAAATCCAGAAAGTTAACTGAGAGCAGAACTTAACTTTGCAATGAAGGACATATCTTCAGCATATGCCAGTGCAGAGAATTGTGTGGTGCTTAGAATCTCCTGTCAATTAAGATTAATTGATTTTAGAAATTCAATGCAGATACCATAGTTTAATAGATCTGTAGCCTATGCTTTTCTCTTAGTGTCATTTCTTGTAGCAAAAAAGCTGACCTTCAGTACTGATGTTGCTACTTTAAACTAGTAGATTATAAATAGCACAGTGGGTCAAGTGTACTCTTGTGGTATAATTACTTTAGTAAACTGATCAGCAGGCCCCTTTGCAGGCAGGTATTATGACCTTTTATAGGACAAATCCTGCTTGGATTCACATGCCTGATAACATAATGAATGGTGCATCGTATTCTTCGTAATCGGTAGCCTTCAAGTGAAAACATACAGGTGGATCACTTTCCATTTTGAGCAATAACAACAAATAAAGTAACTTTGGCATATTGGGTTTCGTACTAGACAAGGTCAGGATGGATTTTTGCTGAACAATAGTTTTTCTGAAGCATACATTTTAGACTGTGAAATGGTTGCTCTACAGGACCGAATCTAGGAGGGAGCCAAGCAAATGCTTCCAAACATAAACATTGTCTTTTCAAACCAGTTTGCTGGTTCTTCTGGGTTTCTTTGGATTTCTTTCCTTTGGAAATAACTTTCAGCTGTGTTTCTTCTCTCCTGGGTTTCCTGTGGGTCTTACTTCTTTGTTTTCCAGGCAGTAGCAGCAGCAGTAGTTCACACTCCACATGCTCTGTCATAGAGAAACCTCTGGATAAGTCCTGCACTAGTGAGTGGGAGCTCTTAAGTCATTTAACAAAGCTTTGGCCTTTCCATAATCTGTGCACTCCATTTTGTAAATGCCACACTGCTCCCTGCCACTTTTTATTTAAGAGGAAAATGTGGGTTTATAAACTGTGGCTAAAGCATGCTTTTTCTTTTGCTGCTTCCAAGCTTTAAATAATTGTTCAACATGTGCAACTTTAGCTTAATGTTTGAGAAGATGTAAGGCAAGTTAGTGCTTTGTTCAAGCTAACTGTAAAGAGAGGGGGAAACTGGATGGAAAATCCGATTCCCATTTTTGCTTCATTGGTATCCTCCTTTATCAAGACATTAGAGAAGAACAAATCAGTGGGATAATCAAAATCCTACTTTAGATTTATAATCTAGAAAGGGGACTAGATAGCATTTGGCTAATTCACAATCCTTTGATCTGAAGAGACCTGGATTCAAATCCTTAAGGGTGTCAAGTAAAAGTGACTTGTCGATTGTGGCAAGGTATCCATGTCACTCTAAATCATTATGTGCTTGGGCATCATTCATTCTTTGTTCAAAGAAGACCCAATGGTCTGGATGAAGAAACTATTGGCCTAGTTGTCCCTGGCTCCAAGCAGGACTTTTGGTCCCTTTCTAAGTACTGGAATTAATCGATTAGTGATGGCCATTTTACTCAAAATACTCTTTAAAATCTTTAATTCCAAGATGGTGGGAACTTTCCAACACTAGTTTGTAGCTTACTTCTGCAAGCCCGAGTCACACTTCTCCCCTTCCTTAGGCAGAGAGAGGCCGATTGTTCAAGATGTATATATCTAGTTATATCTAAAAGGAGAGCTCCTTAGTTTCTAAATTGTTCATTTATTAGTGATATTAACATTTTTCCACCAATAGTAAAATACAAAATCCCATTTACTCATCACAGTCCAAGAAGGCTTAAAATGTTAGTTTTTCAAACTTTTTGAGCTGAACCCCCCCCCCTTTGAGTTATAATTATAGGTTGTGTGGCCCCCTCCTCCCCCAGCCCAGACAGAAATTGATGAGTCAGGGGATGGAGGTGGTAATCCTTCCCCAAGCCCTGCTAGGCAAGGCTGAAGCCTGAGCCACGTGGTGTCACTGCTCATCCTCCCCCACATCCCCCTGGCCCTTCCCAGGGAGACGTGCCCCATTGTTTGAAAACCTCTGCTCCACTGGTTTACATTATTATAGGCATTGAAATGCATTTGGTTTTTTAAAATTTGCTTTTAACCAGACTATTTGGATGTGGGCAAGTAACTCAGTGATGAACTTCAGTCGACAACTTGCCATTGTGGATCAATCCACCTGCCATCAGTTAAGAGATTCCCATTTACTATAATAGGAGTTGGCTCAGGCCATCAGTGATAGAATGAACTTGTTCTACAGTCAGAATAATAATTGATCTCATATGCTGTGTGGGTCTTTTGCATGTTGTCTTCCATTTTCATTACCTGTTTTTTTTTCCCCCCTCTGTTTCATTCTGATCACACCTGCTTGAATAACTAAAATTAGCCATATACCTCTATGGAAGCATCAGATACTGCAAATTAACCTACTAATATCCTATTAAATTGAACATAGAAATTGTGTGCTGAGATCCTGTATGTGCAGTTGGTCATAAACGCAAAGAATTGACTTGAAAATCTCACTAAAATGCAAAGCAAGCTTTCTTTTTGTGTGCTAAGGTTTTACAGGTAATGTAAAAAAATTGGCTACCTTGAAAACATAAGTCTGTCTTATTCTGGGGTAGTAGATGCCCTATTGGATGTTTCTTTGAGCATGATCTTTGCGGCAGGCTCATAGTGTCATATATAGAATCCTCATTATATCGAACTGAATAGGAGAATGCGAGAATGGGTTGAAGATTAATCTGAATAGGCAAAAAAAGTATCCTTTGGTACAGAACACTTTTTCTGGTCAAGCATAAAATCATAACACAAATATTTGCTTAATGGCATCTTATTTCTCAATGATTTTTCTGCTGACTTTTTTCTGTTTGTAGATGCAGATTTAGATTAATGCTTTTACTGATACTGATGATCTTTGTCACAAAACAATCAATCAGTAATGTGTTTTCTTTTTCCTCTTTTTATGCACATGCTGCCTATCTGCGATTTGCTTACTACTTCTTCTTAATGCAAGATCAAGCAGGTTGGTGTGACTGATTTGCATTCCATATAGTACAGATACAGAGCTTGTAAAGGGTCTTGTTGCTCAATCTAACTTCCTCTCTTTAAAATTGAGAAGACCTAAAAACGTGTTTTGTCAGGTAAGGATCCTGACCACACTAGCTCTTTGCTTATGGATTTCTCTATATAGAATTTCACAGAAAGCTCAAACTTCTAACGCATATTGCCCAGAGGTTAGTCAACCAAAATACTAGGGCTGTGAACCTAGATGTTGCTTCTTACTATCTGGCCAACAAGAGAAGCAAATGGAATCTAAACCAAATTTTTTTGATTGTCTTATTCCTGAATTTCTGTCACTTACCCTGCCATCAGATTATGTACCACATTCACATACCTATGTATTTCCCTCTCCGTTTCTGATGTGTATGTATTTTAAAATGAGGCGATGCATCAGTGTCTCTACAAAAGTTGTTGTGTGCACAGCCTTTTACTGAATAGTAACATTTGCTCAGGATATAGATTGTAGAGATGCAGGGGCATTCTATGGCTTTCCCCCCCCCCCGTTTTTTTTCTCCCCTGCAGTGGTGGTAAATTATTGCTATTGAATTTTCACACACCTGAGTTTGGTCTAGATTTTCTTAGAATGTGGCTGGGAAAGATCAAAACAGGATAAATGAAGGGTATTTTCCCAACAGTAAGAGTTCCAGAAGTCTAGGGTAGTGTGGTATCTTGCTATCCTCTCTGCCACCACTCGTGCAAGTAACCCAAAACCAATTCATGTTAACATACATTGATATGTTATGCAGTACTGGAATTAAAATCTAATCCAATGTTATTTTTAATAAATGTTGATCTTTGAGACTTGGAGTATGATTTATAGCCACCATTCTTCTTCTAGAATTCTGAATTATTTGGAAATGATCCTTTAGGGATAATGAACTCGGTCTGATTACCAGCTAGTTGCTTGAGTTAACTCCATTGTAATCACAGAGGTGTAGATGTAAAAATTGGTTGGGTTTTTACTTTTTACCAGAGGTCAAGTCTTGAAAATGCTACCTTTATAGACCCATCACAAATCCCACCACCTCAGAATCTCTGAATAGCCGCTGCTACAAAAGCTATCCAGAAGAGTCCATGATCTCTTGTCCATCCTTTATTTGTTGTTATCTAGTAGGACTTTCTGCGTTTCTCTGCATGTTGTAGTTCTTCATTGTGGATAATAAGATCTTACTGCCAACTTTTGCAGTGACACTCCATAGGGAATGGATACCTTGGAGAGAATTTCTTCCAGTGTGAATTTTTGGCAAGTGGAATTCTGTACTTAGTTAGCTTTAGAACTCAACTGTTTTAACAGCTTACAAAAAGAAACATTAAAGTGTAATCACTTCTCTCTATAATTAAAAGCTAAAATTTGCTTAAAAATAAACTCTGGATTCAACTGTGCAGACTAACTTTTCATTATCCCTTAAAGAAATTTAGGCCTCAAACTTCTGGCTTTTTATAGAGGCAGTCTTTCATAAGGACTTTGTTCTTTTTTTAAAATTTGATTTTAGTACAGTACACTAATATTAGCATAATATTTCTGTTGTGTGTCCAGAGGCAGTAAATAGCAAGAGCGGAGCTTGTGTGACTTGTAAATGTCACTAGACCTCCAAGATGGAGCTAGACTCGTGTACTTAACTCTCGTTATAAGTCAATTACTATTTTTGTTCTCGTACAATTTCCAGTGTGCCACTGGATATCTTTGTTGAAGTCATAGTCTTAATAACAAAGCTGCACTAAAACCTTTGGTATAAAAGTTGCCTGTGTTCGACAGTGTTGTTTGGTTTGCTGACCAAATTGGAAAGCATCACCAGCATTTGTAAATATCCTTTAGCACTGAATAGTACTATTTGTAAACTCCAGTAGCTGCAGAGATACAGAATAACTGTATATTGGCATTGAAATATTTTTATTAACTTGTTGAAAATCACATTTAATTTGAAATTGGATATGTTAGAAATATTCACTATAATAAAAGACCATGTTGTATTTTTACCATCAAATAATTTCATACTTGATCTGACTGTTTCCTAAGGCAAGAAGAAAGTTTCCCCAGATAAAATGGTAGAGATGCAAGCCAAGATTGAGGAAGAGAGAAAAGTACTTGAAACGAAGCTTGACATGGAAGAGGAAGAGAGAAACAAAGCCAAGGCTGAACTGGAGAAGAGAGAGAAAGATCTGCTGAAAGCCCAGTTAGTATTGCATCATAAGAAGACTTTATTTGTTTACAGTTCAGTAGTTCTAATTAGGGATAAGTTACTGGTAGAAATTAAAATGAATTGATTGTTTCACAAAAATGAATGTGCTCATGTCCTGCTATTAAAGCAAATGAGCTTCCTGTGTAGATCAGAGTGGACAGAAAATCCAATTAAAATTTTTTAAATGCATTTTTTTTCAAAATTTCAGCTAGCCGTAGAGAACTCTTAAAAAAATCAAAATTTGAGAAAGTTGGAAAAACTCCTATATAGATCTATTACTAATGAAGCAGTCAAAGACTAAGTACCATTATAACAGCCTTTGCTGCCATACATTTTAATGAGGTGCTTGATTCTGGGCACGCGGCTTATCCTAATGTGGAAAGACTGATGCAGGCTGGAGCTGGAAAGTGATCTGTGAATTCTCACAGGGCCTCAGGGCAGAGCATAATGCAAGCAGGTGCATGAGGCACATGGCTGGTGGAACAAGGGCTTAGGAGGTCATAGACGCACAAGTGAAGCCTCCATGATCCCTGCTTTTCTCCCCCCATCTCCTGTGTGTGAATTTTTTCTCCTCTCCCTGCCACCAAGACCCAGAGGTAGCCAGATGCTGCTGCCACCTCTTTCTCTCTCTCTCTCTCTCCTCCTGGTGTCTCCATGCTGCCTTGGCCCCAGCAGAGGGAGCGTTGAAAGTGGAGGAGGAGGAGGAGGAGACGGAGACAGTCTCCTTGATCTCGGTGCCCCAGCAGCCCCCAGTGGAAGGGATGATTTGCAGCAGGAGAGACTGTTCAGTGTCAGCGGCCCAATTTGGGTGCATGAGAGAGACATTAGCTGCACCTCCCTCCCGTGATTGGTATTTTCTTACTCTTATTTACAGTCCTGAAAGTAAGATGAGTGTTCCAGACTCTTCCCCCCCCCCCCCAAGTCCAGACCCATCATTCAGGCCACTAGAGAGAGCCTGGAATAAAATGCATTCCACTCCCTATGTCTCTCTCTGTCTCATCAGACAGGAACACCAGTCGCTGCTGGAGAAGTTATCAGCTCTGGAGAAGAAGGTGATTGTGGGAGGTGTGGACTTGCTGGCAAAAGCTGAGGAGCAGGAGAAACTTCTAGAGGAATCTAACATGGAGCTTGAAGAACGAAGGAAAAGAGCTGAGCAGCTTCGTAAAGAGCTTGAGGAAAAAGAGGTTTGATCAGCTTCCTCAATGTTTTGCTGATTATCTTAACTGACAGGACTGATTGTGCTAATCTTCAGTTGCCTCTCTGTCTTGTGCGCGCACTTGATTTGGAAGCTATGGCGGGAGCTGATGCCTGAAATGGGTAGGCAATGCTCTGGTACAGAAGTGTGTGCAAGGGCTAGCTTTCTCTCAGCTAGTAAAAACTGTGGGGTGTGTTTTACACAAATTAGCTTAGGCAGAGCTGACACTTCAGCTAGGTCAAGTAGTTTCTTTCCTGGTTATACCACAGCCAGATGTTTCTCTAACCATGATGTGTGTCCTCTTTTGTTTTTAAATGTTGCAAACAGCAAGAGCGCCTGGATATTGAGGAGAAGTACACCAGCCTGCAGGAGGAGGCACAGGGCAAGACCAAGAAGCTGAAGAAAGTCTGGACGATGTTAATGGCTGCAAAATCAGAGGTCAGTGTCCAACAGGGCTAATTTTTATAAATATGATTAAATAAGACTGTTTTAGAAATAGTGTGCCCTACAGTGTGTAATTTTGGGAAAGTGCCCATAACTTTTACAGTGTCTTCATAAAACATCTTTTGGTTGGTATGTTTTCAGAAAACTAATTGAACAGTGGTATTTGAGTCTCGGGGGGGTTAAGTGTTCAAGCTTTTCTCTGAATCCATGAGGGCGAGAAATATTTTTTCTTTGAAATGAAAATGGGATAGTCTCATTCCTAGGACTCTGGGAACTAGAGCTTTAATACCACCAATTATCACTAAGCATGATAAAATCATGGCTTGCCAACACACTTGCTCTGCACAACCTCCAACTCTTACCTGGCTTAAATAGTAGTTAGCTTTTCTGGCAGAGTAATGTAATAACTTGAGAGAATATGGGATTGATAATATTTCTCAGTTGTATCTCCTTGGAATCTCACTTTTGTTTTCCTCTCTCTCCTCCTGTGACCTTTCATCTCCATGCCATTTTCTTTCTCCTTACTGTAGCTTTCTTCCCCCCATCGTATCCTTCTGGCCGGGATCTTATCCTTAATCACTTGCCCCTTGGTTACCATATTCTTTGCTTCTCCTCCCGATGTGTGGGAGCTCAGAACGTCTATCAGCTGGTGTCTGGAGCCCATGCTGCAGGATGTCTTCAGGCTGAGTATTGCCGCCTGTGCTGCATAGTAGTCTGTTGGAGAACTGGATTTTCTTTAGGATGCGCAGGCCCCTTCCTTGAACAGGATGTACCTAGACTTCTCTGCTCCTGGTTTGTTTCCAACAAGTGCGGAGCAGGGATCTGCAGATGTCTTTCAGCCAAAAAGTGCCAGTCTGAGCTGGTATGTTTAATTTACCAATTTTCAAGAATAGTTTATAATAAAAGAATTCATTTTGCCTGTGAATTTACATGGAGATGGCCTTTCATCATTCCCTGAAGAGCGACAACTTTAAAAAAGGCTTTCATGTTTTAACTAATACTAGTGTCCCAATAGCTTGCTTTATTGTTCCTAGATGGCAGATCTACAGCAGGAACATCAGAGAGAGATTGAAGGGTTGCTGGAGAACATTCGGCAGCTGAGCAGAGAGCTTCGTCTTCAAATGCTCATCATAGACAACTTCATTCCTCAGGACTACCAGGTAGAAGGAAGAAAGCCTGGTCTTTGTTTTTGGGTTTTTAGTAATGAGACACCCATTGATTACTTCAGAATTTCTTCTGTCCTCATCAGTAGTGGGAGTGAGTCAGCACATCTCTTCTCTGTATCCAGTTTGTTAGTGCATGCAGGTGTTAAATAGCACCATACAAAAACAACGAGTCACGTGGGATTGTAACTTAGGTATATATTTGTAAAGGAATATTTATAACACATAGCAAACCTCTTAATTTAATTTAATTAGAAGGAAGATCAAGTTTATTAGGTTTGTTTCAGACAAACACAGTTAGTTATATGAACATGTAGATGCTACAGGTGTAGCTCTGTCACATTTCTGTATTAGTTGTAAATCACTGTAAAAAAACATGAGAATCCGAGACCCCAGGTGTGACTGACTGTCTTTTGAAAATTCCAACATGGAGGTCTCTGGTGAGCATTACAATTATTCACTAAGTAGGCTGACTTCACCAATCACCTCTCTCTCTGTATAGTCTACGTATAATGTTTTGAAAAGCCTGGCTGAGTATTTTGATAAAATGAAGCAATCATTTGATTATCTGAGAAGGATCCGCTTTCTACCCACGCTTTATCTAAAAGATCTAAAGTATTTTCTAAAATTGAAGTACTGTGCTATTGAAACTCTTGACGTGTACTCCGAGGTCTAGTCTACAACAGGAAAATTCAGACCTGTAATTGTCCATTATGGCAGCTTCACCCCGGGGCCGAGCAGATTTTGGACAACCGTGGTTAAAAATGTCTGATGGGTTGTACCAATGATCCTAAATATTAATCCTTTCACTCATTTCTTCACAGAAATGAGACTGTTGGACCTCCTACCATAAAGAGCATTGTTGATTCAGGATGAACAATTCCCATCAGAAGGGAGTAGAAGTTACAAGGCACATAGCCATAATATGTAGCCTATCGATAGGCACAGTGTTAAAATAGATGTAGATACCCCCGAAACAGGCCTATAATGTCACTACAAGAATATTAATGAAAATTGATCCATTTGCCAGAATAACTAATGGAATGTTTTAGGACCCTTCTTGATCTAGGGACAGTAGGATAGAAAATGAAGTTAGCAGTATTCGATATTAGAAGACATGTAAAATGACAGTACCTAGAACTTCCACCTTTCACTTTCTTTGTGATGCTCTCTTGGCTCCCCAGTGTATGGTATACCTGAGATCCAATGTATCTGACATTTTAAATATTCCGTACACCACCCAGCACAAAACGCACTAAGCGTTTCTCCTTTGTTTTTATGCATATCACACTTGGACAACTGTCCTAACGATATCACCATAACTGGAGACCTGTATGTGTGCAGAGTACTCCAACAGGCACAGGAAAACGTTATTCAAACTAAGGATATGTCTACACTGCAATAAAAGACCCACAGGATAGCCATGGCTGGCCCAGTTCAACTAACTCAGGCTTGGGCTGTGAGGCTAAAATTGCAGTGTAGATATTCAGGCTTGATCTGCAGCCTGGGGCTCTGAAACCTCATAAGTGGGATGGGTCTCAAAGCCTGAGCTTCAGCCTGAACCCAAACATCTACATGGCAATTTTTAGCTCCACAGCCCAAGTCAATTGATCTAGACTCACTGCCACAGTTTTTTTTTTTTAATTTATTTTTTATTGCAAGGTAAATGTATCCTCATAGGCTATGGCCTTCAGTGTGGATGGGTGGTTTTTTAATATATGGCCATTCACATCAGTGAACCAGCCTTGATTAAACTGACTTGGGGAAGAGCCATTTTTAACAGGTTCTGATGCTGTTTTTAAATTCACTTTGTCCAGGATCTATATAGACATATTTTCCATATGTCTATATAGATGCCACACCCTAGAGCATAGATGTCAAACTCAGGCCCACGGGCCAAATCTGGCCCGCAGTGTAATTATATTTGGCCCGTGAGAAAATACCAAATGTCTACTAGAGCTGGTCCGCCGGTAGACAGCGCATGCACCGATTTCATGTGTTTATAGTATTAAGCTTTGCTTGTTCCAGATTCAATGTTTAAGCAAAACTTAAGTTTGTTTCCATATGAAAAGGTTCATCGTTATATTTGATGAGAAGGAAAATCTTCCTCAATTGTAGACATTTTTTCAATAAATATCAAGGTTGGCCCGTGACTTTGTCCAAGTTTTTAATTTTGGCCCACTGTGTATTTGAGTTTGACATTTTTGCTATAGAGTATATGAAGAATTAAAGTTCACAAACCTAGAACAATTTTTTTTCTTTCTTTTAAGGAAATGATTGAAAACTATGTTCACTGGAATGAAGACATTGGAGAATGGCAGCTGGTAAGCTTAGTTGACAGAAATGCGGGTAGCTACATTAATGCAATGCAAAGTTTCTCAAAGGTTTTAAATAAACGTCAAGGTTCTCATGCTAACTCGCCAACTTCAGCTATGCAGTTTTGACTGATAGTTAGATTGTGCTATAAGGGAGAGTCAGGCTTGGTCTACACTTACCTCAGCGATTCAGCGGCAGTCGACGGGAATTAAGTAAAGTACACAAAGAACCTGGGTAACTCCCATTGATGTCTGTGCTTCTCTTCTGTGCGTTGTCTTCACTGCACTGCGCCAACGGGAACTGTGTTCCCGCCGACGCGGTACTATGCCACTTGAGGTTGTTTTAGTACGTCAACTTCTGGATCAACTGAGCGGGTCTCAACTGACTGCTCAGTCGATCCAGGTAAGTTGATCTGATGGCAGCAGTCAGTGTAGACATAGCCTCAGTGTTACTGTGGTAACCTTCAAGTCCTCACTTCCTGACTTCTGCACATGAAAACATGTAGCGTTCACGTCTCTTGCAGTTAATTTTTTGGCTCTCCTAAAGCAAATCAGGGTGCAAATATCTTTGTGTTTAATACTATTAAAATGCAAATACCAATTTGAAGTTCACCCCCCATCATCCTAAATGGAGTGGGTGAAGGCATGAACTAACCCTTTTCTTGTGACTATTGATAGGCTGCAGACAGTCTGCCTAAAGCCTGTTCTAACAGGTCAGAGCTACTTCAGTTGACATATTGATGGCTGTATATCACAACAGAGGGTCTTTTAAACAATGAAAATTTAGAACTTGCAGGGAATTGTAGTAAGACTATGACTATAAGATTTCTGTGATGGGTTTGTTACTTATCCCCAGATGTTATGGCAAAGGTGTTTTTGTTTTGTTTTGAGGATTTTGGTATTTCATTGATATAAGAAAAGCTCCAGCGGGGTAGCCATGCTAGCCTATATACAGTAAAAACAAGAGTCCTGTAGCACCTTAAAGACTAACAAAATTCTGCGGGCATAAGCTTTCGTGGGCTGCAACCCACTTCGTCAGATGCATCACAGAAATTGGTTAGTCTTTAAGGCGCTACAGGTCTCTCATTGTTGTTGATATAAGAGCTAATCAAAGCCATTGCAGCTGTTACTAAAATAATTACCAGCTCGGATTACCACCTTTCTAATTTCTGGTAACTGAACCCCTGAGGCCCCGCTCCTTGCTCCACCTCTTTCACCATTGCTTGTTCCTCTCTCTCTCTCTTCCCCCCCCCTCCCCCCCATGGTTCGCTTCATTGTCTCCACTTCCCCCACCCCCTCAGCTGGGCTGCTTCTGCTCCAGGGCTGGGAAGAGAGCTGCTGCAGCCTTATTAGTCTGTCTGCAGACAAGAGGCAGGCCCAGCTGAATAGGGGCTGGCACAGTTAATGACTTGGCACCTCCCCCCACCTTGTGGTGCCTGGGCTTTTGGTGTCTGGTCAGTATATCTGACCAGACATTGCCAGGTCTCCTTTTTCAGCAGACTTTCCGGTCGAGAACCAGGCCCCTGGCAATTCTAAATGGCACCTGGGCACAGAAGCCAAAAACCAGACTGTCCGAGTAAAACCTGGATGGGTGGCAACCTTATGCCAGCCATGTTGTTGGAACACAAAGGTTCATCTGGAAGCTTACAGAAATGTATATTTTGGTGGGTGGGTGGAAATAGGGGAGGGGAGGAATCATCCCTGAAGCTCCTTAGACTGGTGACCTGTCAAAACTAGGAAGTAAAAGTTCCAGAGGCATAGATGCTCAACCTGGCCCCTAGTCCTAGGAAGTTCTGCTTCATGCACTTCTATAAAGAGCATCCCAGCTGCAGCTGGGCAGGGAAAAGAGTAAAGATAGAAAAATGCATTTTATGGCACTGAAACTATTCATGGATACGAGATTGAATTTGGCAAAAAAAACTGGAAAGCAAAAATTATGGAAATGTTAGACTGTTTTTCAACTGTTTTGAATTTACATTTCAAAATGAAAAATATCAAATGTTTTGGTTTGGCCCAAAATAATTTTTTTAATTTTTGATTTTGATGAGAAATTGAAAAAGAAGTTCAGTTTGAAATGAACTGATTTTTTTTTTAAGTGATTCACTCATCACTAATCTTAACTGTCATGATGGGAAGAAGGTGCATGGTGGATCTTTCCTCTAGCAAGCTCCCAAACTTATTGAATTGAGGCTAGAAGCAAATTTAAACCTACCTAATTGTGCAATCAGTTTTATAATATAGTTGACTTTGCTAACAGATCTTTCTCTTTATCTTAGAAATGTGTTGCATATACAGGGAACAACATGAGAAAACAGACCCCAATACCAGATAAAAAGGAAAAAGATGTAAGTGTCTCTTCTTAAATGTGGCTCAAACTATATAGACCTAGAGTGTACAATCTAATGATTGCCCATATGTGCTGCATCTCCTGCTGTAAAACTTTCTAACTAACTTTTATAGTCTTTGGTGTTTTGATGAAGCACACTTCTTGCTAAGTGTTATAGAAAAACATATACTCTCAGTATGTAAAATGGATTCTGTGTATTCTTTCCTTAGCCCTTTGAGGTGGACCTTTCCCATGTTTATCTAGCTTACACTGAAGAAAGCCTGAGGCAGTCTTTGATGAAGTTAGAGAGGCCGAGAACTTCAAAAGGAAGATCCAGGCCTAAAACTAGTAGAAGGTGAGAGATCTCATGAAGTGGTTTTGAGTGTGATTGGGAGCTTCCATGGGAAGTATTTTAAATCCTAAGTAAAGGTTTATTTTTGACTCATTCCTGCAGTCTGTATTTGGGCATCCCTTTATTTTGAATGGGGGTTCTGGAATGAACATCAGGACCCAGGCCCTTTTGAGCAGTGCTGTAATGCTTTCAACACAGAAAGTCATTGAATTATAGTGAATGCTGATCAAAAGCCATAATACTTGGAAAGCATGCTTTATTGATTTAATGACAACTTTCTGGTCCCAAGACATCAGATTATCGGAGTTGGTTGTGATTTCCCCTCCGTTTTTCAAAAATTATCAATTTGGTTTTTTTATATAATTTTGAAATTTAAAAAACTAACTTTTCAAACTGTAGAGTCCTGGATCTGTAGATAACCATAAAAATGGGTACAAGATTTGTCATAGTATAAATATGGTGATCCTGAGGTGACATTTAAATAAAGAAAACAGAGAATGAAATTTTAAATGGAAGATAGATAGATAGATAGATAGATATATACATCTGCCTCAGCAATGCCGAAATCGCTGAAGCGGCGTAGAGGAATATAACATCCCTTTGGAGATGATGAGGTAGAGTCTCAGTCTGAATCAAGGTTTGGGTGTTGCTAAATTTAGTTCTGGTTCCAGTTTGGGTTCATTATACAAAAAGCCCACCAATATTAAGATTGGAAAAGTAACACCAGGTCAGCAAATTTAATACATTATGGTTACTCAGCCATGTTACACATGCTTCAGATTTTAAGCTATGCTTTTTAATAGATTTTATTGCATGAAGATTTATAGTCAACAAAGAAACATGCACACACTATGTAGTATGTTATCATGGGAGAGTTAGCCTTGACTAGAAACATTAACTTTTAGGGCCAAATTAAGAGGCATAAAGCGGTGTAAATTTGATTCCCTTAATGACAGATACTCAAGTCTAAATCACTTACTTTCTTAGAGAGTGGCTACTTTGACACCTTCTTAAGCACTTGTGTATGTTGCTTCTCTTGCTACATCTGTCTCCTCTGGCTATTTGATGTGTTTTATTCTAGCATAGACACGGGGGGCCAAATTCACAAGTGACGTGACAGTACACATAAATTACCTGTCCAAAGACGGTAATGCTGATGGATGACCAAATGAAAACCTAGATAAATTGTACTTTGAGTTACCTTCTAAAATATTAAATACATAGCTGTTGAGATTTTAGTATATTATTTTTAAAGGCTAAATGAACCAAACTTAATTGTAAAATTTAATACTACATACTTTTATATTTGGAAAATGTCAGCCCTTCCTTTTCTTGTGTAGACTAGTAATGTGTGTTTCTTTTTCCATCTCTCCTCTCCCAACAGAAAACGTTCAGCAAAGCCAGGAGCCGTAATCGACTCTCTGCTTCAGTAGGTGTTATGCATTGAGCATCAGAGTAAAAATTAATGTGTGTTTATGATGCTTTGCTAAAATTCATAGTTCATCAGAAAATATTGAGGAACTGGTGCAATTTGACCAGAAGGCGCTACACAAAACCATGCCTCATTGGTATGGAATGCTGTTTAAAAAAAAAAAACTTGTTTCCCTAGTTACCCTTATATTGTATGTTATATTAACATATGTTTAACCAATATATGTGTTGCAAAATTGTCAGTGTTTGTGTTGTGCAGGGAAACAAGTAACCCTTGCTGAAATGAAATGTATAGAAAGCAAGAACTTGAGGTGTGTTTAAATTTTAAACATGTTAGCCCAATGTGGTGGATAGATCCTGAACTTTAAATCCTGATAACTTGGTTTTATGTCCTGCGTTGTACATAAACTAGCAGCTTACACTGTTGTCCTGTGTTGCACTGTTATGTTTTAGGTGGTGGGTTAAATCCATGATATAATTCAATCTGAATACTGAGCCCCCTGCTTTGGCTATTTAAATATTCCCTAATTGTTGCTGTTACATGAATTTTCTACATAAAATGACCAGTAGTCTTTCTGTTCCTTTAGTAACTGACATATGTAGACTTACTGTATATGGTTGCATAAAGAGTGACTGTTTCGAAAACCTAAACTGTGCAAATCCAAGAAGACTGGCAAGGGACAATGTTTTGTTTAATTTCAATGAAAATGAAAACAGAACTTAGTTTCATTTTATGTGAAATGCTGTTGTCCTTTTATTGACTGTTTAAAAGCACACCATCTCTAAGCAACTTTTTTGACTACTTTTATGAGGGTGGCCATCGCTGAAGAAAATGTAAGAGAATATATTTTACTTTTTAAAAGGCTGCTTTGCACGGATGTCTTGGCTGGGCTCACACTGGATGGAAGATGTGTAACTGATCCCTATGATTGTAACTGAACGTTGCATTTTTTTTGTATGAATTGCTCTGCTCTCAATCTGGATGGAGAAGATAATGTTACTATGTTACAGAGAATGCCACAAACCCATAATATAACTCAGGCTAGGCATTTTCAGAGCTTGTGGCTAGCTTTCTCACTTGTGGCCCTACATTTTTGGGGCAATGCTCTATTGACGAACGATGAATTTGAACCCTTTATATTTTAAAATAGAGAGCTGCTTCCTTTACTTCCTATCTCCAGGTAACAGTAACATCCCCACAAAAGGCAGCCCTGTGTACACCCAAGTAGTCTTCTGTTTTCCACTACACACAGAGACAGTATCTACAGTAGCTTAATTTCTTCTAAAATCATTCTCCTTTTGCAATGAGTGCTGCTGATTTACTAGTTCAGTTCATCCTCCTGAAAACTGTGCTGCTATTAAACACTTAACATTTAATATATTGCTTTTGTGATATAGGAGAAGTTCTAATTCATTTGTCTTGTGTATATTATGTAACTAGTGCTGGAACACATCAGTTACAGATGTCTTAAATCTTCATAAACCAGTTTATTATTAATGTCTGTAACTTCAGTGTAACCTTACAATGTTGCATGGAATGTAAAAAGCTGTGACGGCTGATGTGAAAAGGTAGAGTCCCTAAACAAAACAATGCATGGCACCGTTCCACTTCAGGTGTAATGCATTCTTTCTAGTCACAAGACTTAGTTAGTTGTTGAAATATTATTTTTATAGTGTGCAAAATATTTAAAAATGCATCAAATTATCATATGTTGTCCCCTTCTTAATACTGTGACCATTAGCTGGGTGTATCTTGTGGATCTATATGCAGGTGTAAAATATGCAGTTTAGCAGTTCAAATTTGGTCTCTCAAGGGCATGTTTAACTCTGAGAATTTCAGTGGCATTCTGGCAAAGCTCTGTTCTTCCTTTGAAAGAAATGAATTTTTAAAAACATGTATATCTACGCTGCAGTTAAACGTGCGTTACTGGCCTGTGTCAGCTAACTCAAGCTCGAGGGCTGTAAAATTGCAATGTAGATGTTTGGGCTTGGATTGGAGCCTGGGCTCCCGGATCCCACAAATGGGGAGGCTCCAGCCTTAGCCTGAACATCTGCATCACAGGTTTATGGCACTGCAGCCCAAGCCCTGCATGCTCAAGTCCTCAGACCTGGGCTAGCTGTGGGTGTTTCATTGCCGTGTAGAGATAGTTAGTGTCTTCACCCAGGAGCAAAGCTTACTGTGCTGCATGGGTTTGGTTTGGTTTTTAAAACAGTTGACAGTATTGTTTTTAAGTTTCTACAAGATTTAAGTAAATCTTCTAGCATATTTTTTTATAGTACAGCATTTAAATAAGAGGCTCTTATTATTTAAGAGCTCATCAAGCTCTTTTCCCCGTAGTGAGGTGCACTTGCTTCTCCTCTTGAAGAAAAACTAAAACATTGGAACTTAAACTGATCTTAGTGTGAATGTACAGTAAACTTGATTAACTTCGTAATTTACTTAACTTGCATACTTGTCAAAAAGACTGAAGACTTCCTTGGTTTTTATGATTAAAGTTAATACTATTATGACCTTGCTGTATTAAGATGCAGCAACTAAGGAGGAATTGTTTATTTGCCTAATCAGTGCTTTTTAAAAATGACCTTACCAGATTGTCTGTCTGTCTTTCTGACAGACCAGTAATGGCACCTTGAAAGTGCCATTGTGAGCCGTACTACCCAGACCAAAATGTTAATGATTTAACTCTAAAAGTGCATGTGCTACAGTGGAACATATCTGTAAAATCCAGGTCCCTGATAAACAAATGTTACTTGTGCAACTGTAATTACAAGGACAGCTTTTCTGCTTGCTTAAAAGAAAACAAAGAAATGACACAGGAAGCTTACTTTTTAATACCAATTTGCACATAAAATCAGCATGGTCCATCGTAGGCTTGCTGGTTGAGATTTGCTATCACAGCTTTGGCTTTGGACAACAAAATCCCTTGCTATAAAAAAGAAGAAACTTGGAAATGAAATCTTTTCAGTAGGTTCAGTTTAGGACCTATCAAGTGTGGCTGATCTTTGAAAGGTTTGACTGTTTTAGGCTGAGTCGTGGGCATTGGTTTTAAAGTTGCTAAATCTGCATCGGGCTACAGATTTACCTTGCAGCTCTCATTGTCTGTAGGCTTACTCTGGCAATAACTCATTCTTAAATCTGTTTTTTAAATTCATGTTTTAGCCAATTCAGCTATTCTGGTCTCAGTTCAGTCTTTCCTTAACTCGTGCGTGAGAGAGAGAGAGAGAGAGAGAGTTTGCATTGTTAATACTACTTTAAATATAGCGTGTTTTACATTTTATTTTTTCCTGGTTGTGAGATTTCTAGAAGAGGTTTGGGGGAATCTTCTTTAGTGCCTTTCACTAACTTACACTGTAGTCTGCACATTTTTAAATTATAGCTTTCTCTTTAGCTCTGTTTCACCAATTTGTATATGGGCAAGAAATTCTAGTTGTACAATTACTCCCTATTTATTGTTTTGCTAACTTTGTTGGAAGTGATGTTTCTGATTATTCATTGTATTTTATGAATAAATTTTATTTGTTACATTGTACATACCAGTATTGTCTCTACATGGAGCATGTTCATGCCAAGGAATAAAAATGTTTCATCTTTTTATCAGTGTGGCTTTTTTCACATAACATAAGAGCTAGGGATCACTTGATGAAATTAATAGGCATCAGGTTTAAAACAAACATAAAGAAGTACTGCTTCACCCAATGCACATCCAGTCTTTGAAACTTGTTCTCATTGGATGTTGTGAAGGCCAAAAGTATAACTGGGTTAAAAAAAGAATAAGTTCATGGAGGATGAATCAGTGGCTATTAACCAAGATAGTCAGGGGTGCAACCCCATGCTCCAGGTGTCCCTAAACTGCCAACTGGTAGAAGCTGGAACTGGGTGACAGGAGATGGATCTCTGAAAATTGCCCTGTTCTGTTCATTGCCTCTGAAGCATCTGATGCTGACCACTGTCAGAAGACAAGATGCTGGGCTAGATGAACCATGGGTCTGACTCAGTGGAAGCAGATGACAGAACTAGGAGCAATGGTCTCAAGTTGCAGTGGGGGAGGTCTAGGGGAATATTAGGAAAAACTTTTTCACTAGGAAAGTGATGAAGCACTGGAATGGGTTACCAAGGGAGGTGGTGGAATCTCCATCCTTAGAGATTTTTAAGGTATGGCTGACAAAACTCTGGCTGGGATGATTTAGTTGGGGTTGGTCCTGCTTTGAGTAGGGGGTTGGATGAGAGAACCTCCTGAGATCCCTTCCTACCCTAATCTTTGATTCTGTGACTCAGTATGGCTGTCTTTCTGTGTGTACAACTACTTCTGCATTGACTGATCCACCCAATGGTCATTTAAAGGAGAGTAGCTAATGTCACCAATAGCACTTTGAAAAGTGATAGCATTTAATTGCACTTCTATTTTGTCCAAGGATCTCAATGTTTTACCAGTGTTAACTCAGTCAGTCATCCCTGCAAGGGAAGTGAACAGTAAGGATCATAGATTTTTAAGGTCAGAGGAGATCATCAAAAGCACTGATCTGCTGCATAACACAACATAAAATTTCACCCAATAATTCTTGTCTCAAACCTAAAACTTATGGTTGGGCTACAGCATTATATATACATAAATTTTTAGCTATCTTGCCCACTACTGAAATGTGTACACTATGGAGTGGAATCTAGCTGCTCTTAAACTGTGTAATGTTGTGTGCAGTTGAGAAGCAGAAGTGAAGAATATGTCCAAGTCCAATTGCAGGGGAATTTTAATTGGGAAGAATGGAATTACAAAACCTAGAATTAGGCCAGAAACTAATGTTGTTCACATCTCCTTTTAGTGAAAGTGTCATGGAATTGTTAGTAACTGCATGTGATCAGGCTGTCTAGGCTTTAGCCCAAAGGATGACACCTGCAACAGTGTAGGGCCCCTCCTTTCACCCCAGGGTGAGAGAGGAGTGCCACTTACTGAATGCCCACCACTACTTCATGCACTGTCTTGGTGCTCTTGGGAAATCTTCTATTCCACCACTAGGTTGCCTTGATGCTCCATTGCTTCTGAGATCTGACCATACCACAAATGCAGCACCAAATGTTTGCTGGTGAAATCTTCCACTGCTGTTGACTGCAGAAAAACCTTAGGTAATTTGACCATTTAGAAAGGTTAACGTATGCAGAATAGAGTGGCCCCACGTTATCTCGGCTCGGTCGTCTGCACTGGCTGCCCGTTAATTTCTTGATTATAGACTGAAGGCAACACTTTCAGTATATGGGCCAGATTTTCCAAATTGAACCATACCCAGGAGCTCCTGTTGGGTTGGTCAAACTAGCCATTGGGGAATTGCTGGGAGCTGAGCACTTCTGGAAATCTATTGCTAAAGCTCTAAATGTATTGAGCTGTCTTCCTTCAAGACCCACTCTGATTGGTATGGTATGGTAATCCACCTCGGCTATTAGTCTTACTGCCAGCAGCCATCCTCCGGAACAAAGTTTTCTCACCTCAGAAAGTTCTTTTCTCGCTTCGTCCTATCCTGCTATCCAACGCACTTGCTCAACTCCTGTGCTGTAATGCCTGTGTGCTGTCCTGGGAATGAGCATGGTGAGAGGTTCGAGTTGATGGTAGAGTGTGTTTGTAGTATTTATTTGTATTGTGGTTGGATTGGAGGACCATAGCCACTGCATTGTACACTCAAATCAAAAAGATGTTCCCTGCCCCAAACAGCTTACAATGCGTGTACAAGCTGAGCTGACAGATGGGGGAGTGTTTTTTTAAACTTGATTTAATTTTTTTTTAAATGTGCTTTTGTGTTAATAGCCAGACTTAAATACTCTAAATAGTGTAGTGAGCCTGCTGTAAAATTAGCTGAGGTGTTTAGAAGAGAAGTTCCATTTCCTCTGCTGTAAGGAGTGACTTATTAACACACACTGCTATTTATTATAGTGCTTTCCTTTCACAGAAAAAAAAATCTTTCATGGCCTATGTGCAGGCAATAGATAAAGGGTTTCGATAGATAACGGAGCCGTTCCATTGAAAATAGTCTGACTCAGCTGATGTACCAGTTGAATACTACTGGAGTAAAGGGACTTTCCAAAGCGACAGCGTGCTATGTCATCAGAAATCTACCACACTTTTGCTGAGGTTAAGTGCAACCTGCTACATTAGGCATTTTGTTGCTAGAAAGACACAAACTAAAACCCTGCTGTGAATGCCACCGGAGTCTCTCACCTTGTTTTTGTGCCTTTGGGCGCTCTGTTCTTTCTCCTTTGCTGCTGTCACACATGCCTCTTTGAATTGGGGCCTAAATCAGGGAACCAGTAAGTGATGCTGAGCGTTACAAAGTGGGGGTGGTGACGGCGCATGCTGCACTGGGCTGGGCGCTCGAAAGGGAAAATACGAGCTCTGCTGCATGAAGGACTTTGCAAAATCACTTGTGACCAGCTCGTGGCATTAGAATTGATGCTGCCCTTTGAAGGGTGTAGCCAACTTCTATGTACTTCTGAGCCACCGGCTTGCTATTGCTGCCCTGAGGCTTGTGCCATCCTTGTAGCTTACCTGGATGAGATTACATTGCTGAACACTGGATTTGCAAAATACTCTATAAATACTCTCTTTATGTCTTTAATGACTGCTTCCCACTCTCTGAAACTTTGTGTTGCCCTCTGCCAATGAAACTAACCATGGCTCCTCACCTTTTCTCCCAGGATCAGTTCCTCTGTTCCGCTCACTAACACCACCATCTCATCAATGGATTATAACTCCTTCCCACACCTCTCGGCTAGTGCTAATTTTCACTGCTTGCACCACACAACAGTCAAAATTGGATCTTCCTTTTCTGGCATAACAGTAAAGCTAGTCTCTGGGCCTTAGTCCCCTCCTTCCTTGATTAGTGAAACCACCATCTCTATGACATCCAGCACACCTGTACCATCCTAACAAAATACAGCTGCTAAATTCTCTTCACTTATCTTCAAGTCCTTCACTGACTTGCCCTTATCTACCATATCCAAATTAAACATCTCATCCTCACCCCGCCTTGTTTTTTTTCTCCCTCACTCAAGTTTGTACCTTCCTTTATTGTGCATGGAACCTCCTGATTCCAGTGTGAAAGAAACGCACTCCTCCCTCAAATCCCTAATAAAGCCACACACACCGTTTTCAGCTCCAATGTCATTGTGTGTGTGGTTGGTGGGCAGAGGAGGCGCCAGAAAAAAAGATTTAAAAGAAAAATAAACAATGCTTCATCTTTGTCCCAGTGCATATTGGATCTCATTTATTCCTGCTTTATGTTGTATGATTCATCAGGCAAAGACTGCCTTTATATCGATGTCTTCTGAAGCACCAAGTACATTGCTGATGCTCTACAAATGGTTACCAACAAAGTGTCTCTTATAACAGAATTGATCCAAAATCACTTTATTTTAAAATTATAAATAGTCTTGAATAATAATACATTGTCACTGTACATTTGTGAATGGGAAGTTTTATCTTCTAATTCTATTGTGATTTTCTTTCATTATTTGTTTGGAGAAATCATTCAGGTCCTCTAGAAAATGCTTCAACTTAATAGTGTTGTCTGCTTTCACTGGACAAGGTACCTATAAAGGAAATGTCATAACAGGGACGTTAGTACAATTGCTGAGGTGCTTAGTTTATGGTGGTGGTTTTGGCTGCTAACTGGTGGCAAGACAAAACACCCTTTCTTGTGGTTAGACCTGCTTTGAGAAGGCTTTTCACACACATTTTGTAGCCAAATGTGGCTTGAATGATGCAAAATTATGAAATGTATGTGAATGTATGAATTACTCAGCAGTATTTGCTTGTATCATACATGATTCAGTGAAAAACATCATGCAAACCTGTGAAAAATCCAGTCAGCCAGTAAAAAACATAGTTGAGTTCTGTGGAAGGTTCCCTTAAAAGTGAAAAATCATGATGAATGTACCTTTAAATGCATCATATTTGACAACACAGGCCTGAATTATTTCTAGCGTGATAATGCCTTGGAGTCCCAGTCGTGAACCAGGATCCCATTGTGTTAGGTGCTGTACATACCCAGGACAAAAAGTCTGGCTTTGCTGCAAAGACATTACTCACCTCCTGAATTATCGTTATTAAATTAGCATAAATGCCTTTCAAGGGAGGCCACTGACGATGGCAGTAAGTGGCACTTTTAACAACAGTTGCAGCTTTGCATAAAATTTCAAATTTGTCCTTTTCCTAAAAGAAAGGAAAAAAAAAAGAGCATTCCTTTTATAGAAACTCTCACTGGATGATCAACATAACTGCACAGCTCTCACAGAGCCTTTGTCAACAGCAGATGAATACTGGGGCGATGTAAACCACTTCTGATTTTAAGGGACAGAGGGAAGAAAACTGCACCCCGAAGTAAAACTCTGAGATTTGAAAGTTATGGTTGCTTTCTGTCCTTGTTCCAGCTCACATTGTTCGTGTGTACATATGTACCTACAAGCCTTGGTTTCAGCTAGAGGCAGACAATGAAGTGCCAACATCTCGGGGGGGGGGAGGCAGTTCTTAACACTCCAGATTGACTAATATGCCTCAAGTAAGCCATTGACTAGTTAGAGATGTGCCTTTCTCTAATTAAGAGTGTTGAAATGAAAGCCCTGAGCTAGGGATTCCTGTCTTTCATCAACTCCAAGGGAAGCAAGGAGCAGTTCCGCATGTCAACTGATGTTTAGTAGTGATCTGATTATGGGATTGAGAATTGAGCACTCCAAGGGGAAAATAGGCAGGCATGTGCACAGCATATACTTTTTAACCTCACTCTTTCAGTTTTCCTATCTGTAAAATGGGCATATGACCCAACTGAGAGGGAGGGCTGTGGCTAAATAGTCAGTTAACATTCCTTGAATGTTTTGAATAGGAAAAGTGCCACTTAGTACATTTGCAGGTAGAAGGCAGTTTGGAAGTAAATGAAGTGTCAGCAGCTATTAGAAATCAATTTGACTTTTCCAAACCATTTTAGAAGCAGTACACTTCGAGGGCTGAGAACTGATAGTTGCTAACTGCATCTGAACGGGTTCAGACAAAACTAGAAAACCCTTAGAAGAAATTATTCCCATTACAGGTGTGGCCTTGCAACATCGCTAAACAGAGCCTGCTGAACCCGAAGATCTCACTTGCTACCCTGGTCTGTAAAGATGTCCTGTCAGACTCCACTTTCCATAGCCCAAACAAAACAATCCTCAATGCCAAAGATTACATGTTAATGTATTCTTTGGCTGTTACTTACCAGGACCAGGGGAGGACAGGTTGTCACTTGAGGTAAATTCACTAAATGTGTAGATGCCATAAACTGGATTAGAAAGAAGAGAATGTTGGGTTGTTAGATCAGATTGGACGAATGACTGCGAAAAGCATGCTGACAACATCAATAAACCCCATTGCAATTAAGTGGACAGTTGTTTTTTCCAGCTGACCACTCATGCCGTCATCCCAGTTGTTTGTCAGTGATCTTCCCTCATGAAGAGGCAGATGTTCAGTGCTGCTGAACGGTGATGAAAACTTCACAAGATCTGTTATAAAACTGTGAGCGTCGAAAGTGACGTCTCTGGAGGCACCCAGGCTATGGGTGAAATGCCTGCCTTTCCATACCACGCCTCCCTGTTTACAAACGGGCCGGATGGACACAAGCTACGTTACCTTTCTCCTCTACCTCCCCAATGCCAACTGCAACCGGCAGAGACACAGCATGTTGCAGCGCAGCCTTTCTGCACCAGATCTTGTGGTCACCTTTCTGCACCCCTAGTCGGGTGTTCCCAGCGTTTAGCAACTCCTCCCCATGCTCATTCCCTTATACGCCTTATGGAGGCAGTTTGGAGCCAAGCTCCGTGGGGCACTGGACGTGCAGCACTTGGCTTGTCACTGCCTCCCCTAGAAGTGCAGGGGGGTTAGTGGGGTGGAGGGCATGGCCCAAAAGGGAGTGGCACGAGCCTGTCTTGCTGCAGCAGTAGGGAACATTACCTTTTTATGAAAACAGGAACTGTAGAGCCGAAGATACTTGGCTTAGGCATCCGTTTTCAGAGAAAGGCATCTGAGGGTTTATTATCTGCTATTAAATCTTTATGTGCAAACTAAACAAGTTTCCTCCAGATAAGTAGGGCTAGAGGGATATTCTACCTAACCAGAAACAGTGATAGAGGATGATACGGAGTGTGAGCGTGGTGGGTGTCTGAGAGACACACACCCAGAAACATCGCCAAGAAAAAGGAAGTTTTCCATTTGTTTTGGTTTTGCAGCATGTTCTCTCGTGACAGCAAAGCTCTCAGGAGAAAAGATAAAGAGCCTGTAGATCCGTTCAGTGACTGTAATCCCGGAAGTCGTGTCAGCACCACTGCGCTATGGGACTGCTTTCTGCAGACAGAAAGTGACCGGAACCCTTCCTGGAAGTGTTTTGCCTGAAGAAGGTCTGCAGGCCTCTGCCCTTCATATCTGTATAGCGGCCTCAAATCTAACTCGGGAGTTCTCTTCAGTTTTATCTCTAGCAGAATGAGAAACCGAATTGTGTGTCACCGGTATGTTGGGGATGGCTTTTTGTCCAGTTCCCCAGTTAAGAGAGGAAACTCTTAAAACTCTTCAGTTCCATTTGCTCTGTTATTGCTACCCGCATTGCCTACCATTTCTTGAGCAGGGCTTCTTGGTGGAGCCCATCACAACCGTAAGTCATGCCTGATTAAGGATGATTTATTTTTCTCTTACCTTTGTGTTTGCAAAAACATTTGTCACGTTCATCTCACCACAGGAAACCTTTATCAAGGCAAAAAAAAAAAAAAAAAGAGAGAGAGAGAGAAGCCATCAGGCTAGACAAACGGATAACCCACACGCTACCCTGACTTATCCTGGGGTTATCTGCTCTCCTCAGAGAGCCTCTGAAGGATGATTTCAGTCTCGTTTGCTTAACAAAAGTTATCTGCACGGCCCTATCAGCTTAGCGCCTATCTTTATTGCAGCAGTTACAGAACCTTAATAAAGTCATTGGTCCCTCCCATCACATAGTGAAAGGATGACTCTTGACAATCACATACCTTCTGCTTTGTAGTGTCCAATATCTTGATGATCTCTTTTAGACAGGTGACCCAGCAGCTTCTGTGCCTTCCCAGAACGTGATTGTTACAAGCTAACAAGCAGAAGCAAGTCAGAATAACAGAAAACCATAAGCCCATGTCTGATGATATATTATTCAAATATCTAGCAATTGTGAATCTAGAGGATTTATTTACAATACCTTGCTGTGTGATTCTGGAAAGAGTGTCACTACTTATAGAGGTGAAGTTGCTGAACCTGCTGGAAAAACACTACAAATTTAAATAGACTCGGTGTACAGCTGGCTATGTCATTACTGTTCACCCCAGGTTATATCTGCTTCCAGGATATAGATAAAAGGGAAAAATGAGACTTTTGTTTCTAATCTTGCAATACAGTTGATCATAGGAAATTTCCGCCCTGCCGATAACAACTGATAGGAGACACTTCATGGTAATTTTATGCTGTAATTGATCTACCTCTAAATTGCAGTTTTCTCATTTCATTAAAGCAGGAAATGCTTTTAAAAAATGGTACAAAGTTACTAAATAAGCCCAAACCAACACTCCATATCTGATTATCCTGAAACACTGAAACTGCCCAAATGTTGCGGTTTGCAGTGACCACTAATTATCTTGTCTACTTTTTCATTGTGTTCGCTCACTCTCACTAATGTTAATATATATATTTATATTGATATAAAACAAATCATTTTAAAATGGTCATTGCATAACTTCCATCTATAGTGCCTTAAACTGGTGCAAAAACTATAGAAAAAGGTAACATGTAAAAGGAAGGGCCTTTACTATTACATTTTTACTTTGGTATGGTAAATTAAGGTACCCTGATGGAGAAAAAAGCATCCTTGGTACCATGAAAATTGCTGCCACATCTGTAATGCTTTTATTCCTTATTTCCATGAGGCAAATTATCAGAAAAAAACTGAGTGCTAATAAAATAATCACCTTTAGGGAGTATGTCAATGATTAGAGCAAACCCCACCGTAATGAATGGAAAGATTTGGAGGGCTCTAAATCAGGCACCAACAGACATCTTAAATTTTCAGTAACCGACTCTAAAAACTGCAATATCAGAGTATAAAAATCTGGGCTCCATAAGCAGCCAGGTGTTACAGGGAGCTTTACACCTGCAAATAACACCTTCGGAATGTGAATCAGTGCCCCAAATTCTGACGGGGAGATTGAAGAGGAGCGCTAACTGCGCTATTCATGTGCTTTTAATTGCAAAGTCTAATGATGGTCACTTAAACATCAGCAATGTTAACTTGATCATTGCTAATTATGTTAGCTAAACCATCTAGCTACACTATGATAATCGCATCATAGAAATGCAGGGCTGGGAAGGATCTTGAGAGGCAGGGCCAAGTAAACCTATTTTAGACCATCCCTGACGGGTGTTTGTCTAACCTGTTCTTAAAAATCTCAGTTGATGGGGATTCCACAGCCGCCCTTGGAATCCAAATTCCGGTGCTTAACTATCATTATAGTTAGAAAGTTTTACCCCATATCTAACCTAAATCTCCCATGTTGTAGATTAAGCCCATTACTTCTTGTCCTACCTTCAGTCCTCTTTATAACAGACCTGAACGTATTTGAAGATTGTTATCAAGTCCCCTTCAGTCTTCTTTTCTTAAGACTAAACATGCCTATTTTTTTTTAACATTTCCTCATAGATCAGATTTTCTAAACCCGTTGTCATTTTTATTACTCTCCTCTTGACTCTCTCCAATTTGTCCACATCTTTCCTAAAGTGCGGCACCAGATTTGGATCCAGTATTCCAGATGAGGCCACATCATCAGGACAATTACATCTGGCGTTTTATATACAACACTCCTGTTAATACACCCCAGAATGACAGTCGCTTTTTTTGGCAACAGCATCACATTGTTATGTTCAATTTGTGATCCATTATAACTCCCAGATCCTTTTTCTTATTACTACCACCTAGCCAGTAATGCCCCAATTTTTAGTTGTGCATTTGCGTTGTCTTTCCTAAATGTAATACTTTGAACTTGTCTTTAACCTTGTAGATTTCAGACCTCTTCTCCAATTTGTCACGGTCGTTTTGAATTCTAATCCAGCCTTCTGAAGTATTTACAGCCCCTCCCAATTTGGTGTCATACACAAATGTTATAAGCTTACTTTCCACTTCACTGAAGTCATTGGGAGTTGAGCCCTCAGTACCTAGCCGGAGGGACTCTGCATTTTCCTCCCACACACTCACATACACAATTGCAAATCAAAGCAATTACTTTGGCTTGCTTCAAGTATTCTCCTTTGGGCCAGCATATTTACTGCAAGCAATTATTTTAAATTAGCTACAGGGACGCTAACAAACTAAGGCTATGTCTACGCTAGAGACTGAACAGTGCTGCTGTAAGGTATTTGACGTAGTTGTTCTATACCAACAGGAGAGAACTTTCCCGTTGGCACAATTAACCCACTCCCAACACATGGCAGTAGCTATGTCAGTGGGAGAGCGTTTTCCTGCTGCCATAGCACGCCAGTGCTTTATATTGGTCAGGGGTGTGCTTTTTCACATCTCTGACCGGCAAAAGTTTTACCAACAAAAGTGCTAGTGTAGACCTAGCCTAGATGTTCTGGAGCCATCAGGCTGTGAAAATAGCACTGTGAAAATGACTATTGGGGATTGAGACAATAGCCTTCCTCAGCATCATAAACAGATGCTGCATCCGGAAATAATGCTGAGAAAAGAGCTGAGCTGGGAAAGTTTGGAGTTTTGCAATAACTAATTGGTATTTTTCAAACTCAAATAGCAACTTGCAAGGAGATGCTAGATAAGAGTTACAGTGCACTTTATTGATTTAGGGGCAGACAGACTGAGAATCATTGTGTTTGTTCTAGTCCTGAAATGCCTCAGATGAAAGGAGTGCCACTGACTAAAAAAGATCTTTCAAAGGGGCTCTCAAATCTGAATGTTATGAGGGTTCGAGTGTTTATTCCTTAATTAAAAGTAGGTAAGTTAAAAAAGTGTAGCAGGAGGCCCTTATGGTCATAGTATCTCTATTGAGCAGAGGGCCACTGAAAAATGTGGGGGTGCACTTTAATAATGATTAATATTGTATCTGTCACTACCGTTCTGCGTCTGTACCATAAATAGGGATGAAACTTTCACCCCAGAAGTCTGTCTGGGTAGCAGAAGCTACCAACATAAGCAAAGTGGGAGGAAGCACTTTCTGGTAGCTGACTAAAAGCTTACACTTAAGAATTGTTGAGACAACACCAGAGCCAGGAGCTTTAAAGTCTTTGGCGGGGGAGCAGCAAAAGATAGTTTGAACAGGGTGGGTCGGGAGAAAGCAAGACTGAGAATCCCACAGATGCCCAGGAGGGCTGAGCTGGTAGGAGAATGTAAGAGATTCTGGTAACGGAAGAAGAAACCCTGCCTAATGTAGCTTGTATTGAAGTGTGAGATCAGTTGAGCCTAAATATGCAGGCAGGCGTTTTGTTGATTTAAAAATCCCCTTTTATCTGCTGCTTTGTTCCACCTGCTAATAAAAGATACTTTGTTTTATGAAGTCAGTTAATCACTATTGCTGATCACAAATGCCGAAAGGGAGGAAACACGGGTGATAGCAGAGTGATAAACAGGTGTCCTGCGCTAACAGTGGATGACTTACCTGATTACACCGAAGACAGATGTTGGCAAGAAGCTCAAGACCAGAAAGGGGACAGAGGTGCAGCTAGCCCCATAACTGTCACGTGTACAATGAACCCTATCAACCTCTAAGCAATACTTTGCTTCAGTGTTATCCAGGTGTGCACAGTAACTTTCTCACCAATCATAGTGGAAAGCTACAAACACTGGAAGTGATGCTCTGCTCTGCTCAACTGACAGAAAAAATTAACCTTTAAACTCCTCCGATTGACTCACTATGGAAAACTGCATCATTTATGCAGTAATAAAATCTCTGGGCTAGAATACAAAAAAAAATTTCCATGTGCTTTCCTTGAAGTAAGACACAATGTATAATATTAATTACACTTAGGCACTTAAATTATATAGCTACATGGTATGGATGCAGTCAGAATAGCTATTCGTAAGTTCTTGGGTTAGTTGTTATATATTTAAAAATAAAATCAATGCAACTCCAGTTCAAACTTGTGAGTTCGTTTCTCGGCTTGTCCACTGACAACGATTCTATGACATAATTACTGGTTATATGTTCCCAGTGTGTAGATAAGTCAGTACCTGTAAACTGTGAAAAGATTATACAATATAATGCAGAGAAGAGGATCCTGATACCTTATGGAAAATAAAAGTAGCAATTCTGCTAGAATTGATTCTTAATAATTATATAAGACAAACACTGCTCTCACTCTTGCTAGTGTAAAATCCAGAGTGGAACCACACCGGAAAGGTGAATTTATTCCTAAATCCTCTTTTATTTCAACATAATGAAAGCCAAACATGGATAGCCTGGGCTTTGTGACAGTCAGTCTTTCACAAAAGTCAGTTTTCACTTCTGTGTTAAAAAAATCTCATGTAATTACGTATGTAATTTACCAACTACAAACACGTTTGGTAGGTTCATTGCTATCTGTGCATGTCAGAAAAGTTCAGTTCAGCTTGGTTGGCTGTCACTACTCAGGGAGACCAAGAAGTGTGTTAGAAGGAGTAGACTGAAGTGATTAAAGTGAATTAGCAGAGTTGTATGTGGATAGCTGCTGGCATAACATTTAGCCATATAATGCCTAGCTCTCATGCTAATGGTCTCGTCATAGCTTTAAATCAGCAGGTCTGGTTAAACTTACATCCAAGAACTTCTAAAAAGTTGGCAAAAGAGCTCTCTGGCCCACTAAAGTTGATTTTGAATAAGTCTTGGAACACGGCGCATGTTCCAGAGAACTGAGGGTGCTGAGGGAGTTGGCTGGTGTGATTTCAGAGCCATTGGCTATTATCTTTGAAAGCTAGTGGCAATTGGGAGAGGTCCCTGATGATTGGAAAAAGACAAATCTAGTGCCCATTTTCAAGAAATGGAAGAAAGAGGATCCAGGGAACTATAGGCCGGTCAGCCTCACCTCAATCCCTGGAAAAATCAAGGAGCAGGTCCTCAAGGAATCCATTTTAAGGCACTTGGAAGACAGGAAGGTGATCAGGAACAGTCAAAATGGATTCACCAAGGGCAAGTCATGCCTGACCAATCTGATTGCCTTCTATGAAGCGATGACTGGCTCTGTGGATGTGGGGAAAGTTGTGGATGTACTATACCTTGACTTTAGCAAAGCTTTTGATACATTCTCCCACAGTATTCTTATCAGTAAGTTAAAGAAGTATGGGTTGGATGAATGGACTATAAAATAGGTAGAGAGCTGGCTAGATCATCAGGCTCAACGAGTAGTGATCAATGGCTCCATGTCTAGCTGGCAGCAGGTAACACATGGAGTGCCCCTGGGGTTGGTCCTGGGGCTGGTTTTTTCAACTTCTTCATTAATGATCTGAAGGATGGGGTAGATTGCACTCTCAGCAAGTTTGCAGATGACACTAAGATAGGGGGAGTGGTAGATACCGTGGAAGGGAGGGATAGGATACAGTGCGACCTAGACAAATTGAAGGATTGGACCCCAAAAAATCTGACGAGGTTCAACAAGGACAAATGCAGAGTCCTGCACTTAGGATGGAAGAATCCCATGCACGGCTACAGACTGGGGACCAACAGGCTAGTCAGCAGTTCTGCAGAAAAGGACCTGGGGGTTACAGTAGATAGGAAGCTGGATATGAGTCAGCAGTGTGCCCTGGTTGCCAAGAAGGCTAATGGCATATTGGGTTGCATTAGTAAGAGCATTGTCAGCAGATCGCAGGAAGTGATTATTCCCCTCTATTTGGCATTGGTGAGGCCGCATTTGGAGTATTGTGTCCAGTTTTGGGCCCCCCACTACAAAAAGGATGTGGACAAGTTGGAGAGAGTCCAGCAGAGGGCAACAAAAATTATTAGGGGGCTGGAGCACAAGACTTATAAGGAGAGGCTGAGGGAACTAAGCTTGTTTAGTCTGCAAAAGAGAAGAATAAGGGGGGATTTGATAGCAGCCTTTAACTACCTGAAAGGGGGTTCCAGGGAGGATGGAGCTAGGCTGTTCTCAATGGTGGTAGATGACAGAATAAAGAGCAATGGTCTCAAGTTGCAGTGGGGGAGGTTAGGTTGGATATTAGGCAAACAAGTTTACTTACTAGTAACCACTGTTCTTCGAGATGTGTTGCTCATGTCCATTCCACTATAGATGTGTGCACCCCTCTGTGCACAGTTACCCAGAACATTTTTCCCCTTGGCAGACCCCATAGGGCTCCGGCACCCTCTGGAGCCCCATGCACATGCTGTGGTATATAGACTCATAGACTCATAGGTCAGAAGGGACCAATATGATCATCTAGTCTGACCTCCTGCACAAGGCAGGCCACAAAACCCTACCCATACACATTTATAACAACCCCAACCCATGACTGAGTTATTGAAATCCTCAAAAGTGAGATTTGAAGACCTCAAACTGCAGGGAATCCATCAGCAAGCGACCCATGCCCCACGCTGCAGAGGAAGGCGAAAAACCTCCGGGGCCTCTGCCAATCCGCCCCGGAGGAAAATTCCTTCCCGACCCCAAATATGGCGATCAGCTAAACCCCAAGCATGCGGGCAAGACTCACCAGTCAGCACCCAAAAAAGAATTCTCTGCAGTAACTCAGTTCCCAGCCCATCAACATTCCCACAGACCATTGAGCAGACTTATCTGCCCATAATCCAAATCAATTGCTCAAATTAAACTATCCCATCATAACATCCCCTCCATATACTTATCAAGCTTAGTCTTAAAGCCAGATAAGTCATTTGCCCCCACTACTTCCCTCGGAAGGCTGTTCCAGAACTTCACTCCCCTAATGGTTAGAAACCTTCGTCTAATTTCAAGTCTAAATTTCCTAATATCCAATTTGTACCCATTCGTCCTCGTGCCTACATTAGTACTAAACTTAAACAATTCCTCTCCCTCCCTAACGTTAATCATAGGGCTGGCAGCGCTTCAGATACCGCAGCATGTGTGCAGAGCTCCAGGGGGCACTGGAGCTAGCCTACATGGGTTGCTAACGGGAAGAAAATTCCAGATAATCGTGCACGGAGGTGTGCACATACCTATAGTAGAATGGACATGAGCAAGCACTCAGAGCAAAAGTTTTTCACTAGGAGGGGGTGAAACACTTTAATGGGTTACCTAGGGAGGTGGTGGAACCTCCATCTTCAGAGGTTTTTAAGCTGCGGCTTGACAAAGCCCTGGCTGGGATGATTTAGCGGAGGTTAGTCCTGCTTTGAGCAGGGGGTTGGACTAGATGACCTCTTGAGCTCCCTTCCAACTCTAATATTCTATGATTCAATGATTCTAATGCTGATATTGTACCAATATTTTCAAACCGTAATTAGATGACCTCTGAAATTATAGGCCCATCAGCCTGCTATTGATCCTGGGCAAAATAATGGAATAGCTGATATGGAACTCAGTTAATAAAGAATTAAAGAAGGTAATATAATTAATGCCAATCAAAAGGGTAGATGGAAAATAGATCTTGTCAAACTCACTTGATTTTTTTTCTGTTGAGATTACAAGTTTGGTTGATAAAAGATAATATTGTTAATGAAATAGACTTCTATTGATGAAATAGACATTTGGCTTGCTACCACACAACATTCTGATTAAGAAAATGTTACAAAATCGGTGTGGGGGACATTAAATGAATTAAAAACTAGCTAGCTGATAGGTCTCCAATATAATTGTAAGTGGGAAAAAAGATCATTAAGCAAGTGTACTTCTAGTGGGCTCCTACAGAGACTTGTTCTTGGTCCTGTGTGATTTAGCATTTTTAATCAATAACTTAGAAGAAAACATAAAATATCACTGATAAAGTCTGCAGGTGACACAAAAATTGGGGGTGTGCTAAATAATGAAGAGGAATTCAGGCCCAGATTTTTAATGGCATTAAGTCATTGTTCTACTGAACACCCATCCTCCACATCCATGTGTATATGGGTGAATGTATTGGCAATGCCGGTGAAATATACACCCATCTACTGCTACATTTCATGGATGAGGATTCATCTGTGCCACACCTGTAGCTTATTTCCAAGTATGTAATCTGTTCCGAGGAAATAATTTTGATATGGGTGGTAGTCCTTGGAGGTCTTTAGTTTGTCATTCATAATAGGCTTTTGTATGTCTTTCTTCCTTTTTATCTCTTCTTCCTCTACAGCAGGTTGTAGGAATAGTGGGGCTGTGGGCGCCCAGGAACAAAGGCAGCTTGAAATCAAGCGTTGTGCCAGACTCTTGTTAAGGCTGCCTGTGGTGAGTGTTTCTCCATTCAAGAATGGCTTGCCACATTTTTTTTTCTTTTTTGAAGCTTTCTTTGATAGTTTTAGCATTCTTAACTGCTGATTCGGCTTTGCCATTAGACTAGCTGTGGTATGGTGATGCTGTACTGCGACTGAACTCCCATTCCCAGATAAATGGCACTAACTCTCTGTAGATGAACTGGAGTTCCTGGTATGAAATTGCCCCAGGTGGGATACCAGGCTTGCTGAAATGCTTTGTTTACAATGGTTGCTGCAGTAGCGGGGTCGACTTAACTTTGGAGTGTAGACATGGCATTAGTAACCTTTTGGCAGCTTTGCTGCAGGGATGAAATAGTGTGTTGTCTATCCCGGGTATGTTTTTGTTTTGCTTGCTTGTCTACTGTCTGGTTCATTTGTCCCAGGGTTACTGACGCTAGAACATAAGAACGGCCATACTGGATCAGACCAATGGTCCATCTTCCCTAGTAGCCTGTCTTCCATCAGTGGCCAATGCCAGGTGCTTCAAAGGGAATGAACAGAACAGGTAATCATAGAATCTAGAGTTGGAAGGGCCCTCAGGAGGTCTTCTAGTCCAACCCCCTGCTCAAAGCAGGACTATCCTCAGCTAAATCATCCCAGCGAGGGTTTTGTCAAGCCTCAGCTTAAAAACCTCTAAAGATGGAGATGCCACCACCTCCCTAGATAACCCATTCCAATGCTTCACCACCCTCCTAGTGAAAAACTTTTTCCTAATGTCCAACCTAGACCTCCCCCACTGCAGCTTGAGACCGTTGCTCCTTGTTCTGTCATCTGCCACCACTGAAAACAGCCTAGCTCCATCCTCCCTGGAACCCCCTTTCAGGTAGTTAAAGGCTGCTATCAAATCCCCCCTCATTCTTCTCTTCTGCAGACTAAACAGGCCTAGTTCTTTCAGCCTCTCCTCATAAGTCTTGTGGTCCAGCCCCCTAATCATTTTTGTTGCCCTCCGCTGGACTCTCTCCAACTTGCCCACATCCTTTATGTAGTGGGGGGCCCAAAACTGGACACAATACTCCAAATGTGGCCTCACCAGTGCCAAATAGAGGGGAATAATCACTTCCCGCGATCTGCTGGCAATGCTCTTACTAATGCAACCCAATATGCCATTAGCCTTCTTGGCAACCAGGGCACACTGCTGACTCATATCCAGCTTCCTATCCCCTGTAACCCCCGGGTCCTTTTCTGCAGAACTATCAGGTGATCCATCCCTGTCACCCATTCCCGGCTTCTGGCAAACAGCTGTCCCACTAGTTTCATTAAGACATCTGTTTTATCTGAAGCATGGCTTCGTGTTGTCTACACTACCTGAAAAAAGTATACACAGACCATAAACTTGTTATTCTGCTTCGTAAGCTGCATTATCCTGGTGGTATTATGGTCGTACCATTGTATAATTTTAATTTGACTTTAGTTGGCTGCAATTTGGATTTCTTCTCTTTCATAAGGCTAAGAAAGTCTTTGTAGCCTAGCACATTCACTGATGCCCCACTGTCTATCTATCTGATATTTAGTATCCTGCATCTGCCTTGCCTTTGCATCTGACATTTACAGATAATTTATTTTTAGTGTTTTGCACTGCATTAATAGCATATGTGCAAAATTTCATCCTCTCGGTCTCTGCTTGCTTCCTTAATATGGTGCTTTTATATTTTTGCTTTTGCTTTTCTTGTTGGCACGCTTTGGCATAATAATTTCTCGTTCCTCAGTCATTGCATTTGACCCCTTATAAAGGGCATTTTCCATTAGCATGTTTTCTCCACAGTGCCACAGGTCCTTTACTTTTGACTCAGCTCCTCTGCTTTGTATTTACTTTTGTACACAATTTGCTGTGTCTTTCCTTGTATTTTCACACGTTCCCTGTGCTACTTGGAGAATTAGCTCTGTTTGCTCCACTTATTCTCTCCATTTGGATGTGAGCTTGTTCACTAGCTTTGCACCTGGCTATAACCCTTGCTCCTGAGCATTCGCATTCAAGCTACGGCATCCTTTGTCCCTATTACTAACCGGTCACAAATTAGTTCATCTTTTCAGATGTGGTAATCCCATGACTCAGCCATTTTGTCCAGTTTGGCAATGTTATTACTGACCTGCTTTTCTCCAGATGCTAGATCACAATTGTACCTTTCGTACATGACATTATTTGTGCACTGCAAGACTTTGGGAGCACATCTAGGATTTTACATTGTCCTCCCAATCTCCTGCTGACATATCTAGATGCTGGTGGAGACTGTGGAAGCCTTTTCTCATTACTGCTAATAGTGTAGCTGCTTTTATTTTGTTCGCCTTTGTATCCAATCCCAGTGCAATTTCATAGTTTTCTAATTGTGAGCTAACGAATTTGTCCAATTTCTAAACATAACCCCTTGCACGTCCATTGAGGACAGGAAGCTGGTGTGCGGCCACGAGTATTGTTTTCCGTCTTTTTTTTTTTTGGTAGATGTGTATTTTGCAGTAGTCTTAGGTCTTATCTACACTGCACAGGTTTGTCGGCAAAACAGTGGAGGTGTAAACACTACAGTGCTCCTTCCACTGATTTAACGCTCCTGCCACGCCAGCATAATAGACCACCTTGACGAGAGGCATAGAGCTGTCTGTGACAAACTTACAGTGACACAGTGTCAATATAGACACTGTGTTTGGTTATGTTGCCGTAAATGGCCTCCAGGAGGTGTCCTACAACGTCCATCATGACTGCTCTGGTCCGCAGTTTGAACTCTGCTGCCCTGCAACCAGGTTCACAGGCATGCACACCTCGCCCCTTTAAAGTCCTGGGAATTTTTGAAATTCCCTTTCCTATGCATTCCATGTGGAGAGCTCACAAAGGTTCTTCCCAGCTGAGCACGCTGGCTCCCTGCAGCAAATGTGCTCCTGCCTGGAGTACACTCTAGTTGCTGGATCTGTGGGGCGAGGAGGCTGTGCAATCCCAGCTCCACTCCAACTGTAGCGACTTCGATGTCTATGGGCAGATTTTGCATGGCACGCTAGAGAAGGGCCGCGAACGGGACGTGCATCAGTGCCATTCGATCGTCAAGAAGCTGAGGCAGGTGTACCAGAAGGTAAACTGTCACTTTGGTGTGGTGCCAAAGACCTGCCACTTCTACAAGAAGCTGGATGCCATCCTCAGCGGTGACCCACCTCCACCCACAAGGCGGGCTAGAGGCAGCGGCCAGTGGAGTCACCCCCAAGGATGAAGAGGTGCCCAAGGAAGTGGAGTTGGAGGAGGATGTGGGACAGATAACAGGGTCGTCTGGTAGTGGAGCAAGCCAGGACCTCTTCTCGACTCCAGAGGTGTCTAGCCAGTCACAGCACTCTAGCTCTTCTGTGCCTGACACAGGAGAAGAGAGCTCTGGTAAGTACTCATTTTGGTTTGATACTGCATGGCGCCGTGCGGTAGAGCTGCCCTTTATTTTGTTATGTGTTAGAAGTGGGATAAGGGATAGAAATGAACAAGACTAGCACTGTTTGCATCTGCTTCCCATTCCCCTGTGCAGCTCCCAGTGGGGGCCTTGAGGAAAAGTTTGTTAATGCAGACCGCGATTTCACAGGAATACCTCTCTAGGAAACGTTCCTGGAGGTACTCACCAATCCTCTGCCGAAGATGCCTTGGCAGAACTGCTTTGTTTTTTCCCCCACTGTAGGAAACTTTACTATGCCAAATGGCACTTGCTTCTGCAGGAACCAAAGCGGCGCCCAGGCGAGCAGCATAAGGACCCAGGCTGAAGCCACACGCATGCAGGAGCTGTGTCCTTGGTTACCTGCAGGAGTGAGATATCAGCTTTGATTACCCCTGCCTGTGGAAAATGGTGCCAAAATTTACAATTTACAGAATTTATAGCACTTGCAGTGATCCCCTTTGGAAATCACCCAGACCCTTTGCCCCTTCTTGGCCCTACCCTTGCGTCAAATTTGCCACGTTTAGGGCATTCGCCGAGCTGTGTGCTTGGCAAGGGAGAGTGAGAAAGAGGTGTCCTTAACTGTTAGGATTCAAGGCTGTGAGTGTACAAAACTGCCTCTGTTTTATTGTTCCTTGCAGATGTGCCCTTGAGACACCAGTGACTTGCCTCCGTCAGTTAAAGTGGTGAACCAGAAGGAGTCATGCGGACATATTTAGGAAAGTGCTGAAATCATCTGATGCTGCAGCTAGCAATCACAGGGAGTCGAGAGAGAGAGACAACAAATTAAAAATGACAAATGGATAGCCAGGAGAGGAAACAGGGGTAGGAGCAAATGATAGAGGAGCAGAAGTGGATGACGAAGGGCAGAAGTGGATGATGGAGGACCCAAAAGAGATGCTGAGGGCCCTGACTGCGCTGCAGTTAGAACACATACGTGCTCGACTCTTGCTGCAGTCCATACAGAACTGTGCTCCATGCCCTCCACAAACTCCCCACACACATTCCTTGCAAGTTCCTGGCCCATCGCAGTACCCCTTGTGCTCCACCCCTAGGGACAGGTTTCAGAATGACAGCTGGACTTACACACAGCTGTGAGAGCCTCAATTCAGAGAGAGCCTCTCAGTGTCATGTCCCTTGTAAGCCATGGAGATCTGTGTAATAAAAATTCTCTCAGAAATAAAATGTATCTTTATTTGTGTTCTTCACATGGTGGTTTCTGCTGGAATTCATACACAGTTCTAAGTGGCACATTTGCACACTACACGTAACATTCAGGCAGCAATCAATACAGGGGATAATTCAAGGTGGCAATTAAACAATGCCCGCTAAATGCATTACAGAAAGACACATTACTAGGGATCATTGTCAAAATGCTGCTTCAAAGCCTCTTGGATTTGAATAGGCTCCCCCGCCCAATTAAGCTCCTCGTATAGCCCAGGCTATAATCAAAATCAGCAGCCAGGCAATCCACCTCAGTGCTCCACCCCCATGGGAACTTTTCCCCTCGTTGCTTCACAAATGTTATGCGGAGCACAACAGGCTGCTATAACCATGGGAATATTTTCCTCACTGAGGTCTGACCAGCCAAAAAGGCAGTGCCAACACCCCTTTAATCTGCCAAAATTAGTCATGCTACAGCCGCTGAGTCCGTTGATGAAGCGCTCCTGGCTGCTGTCAAGGTTTCTGGCGTAAGGCTTCATGAGCCACAGGAGCAAGGGGTAGGCTGGGTCTCCCAGGCTCACGATGGACATGTTCAAATCACCTCTTGGAATGTGCTAGGCTGGAAAGAACGTCCCCGCCTTGCAGCTTTCTGTACAGGCCAGAGTTCCCGCCCCCTTTCCTGACTGCCCCATGTTGATAACAGTGAAACGACCCTGGTGAGCCACCACTAGCACAGAGATGTAGCGCTTGATGTATGCTGTCATAACACAGGCTGGGGCCAAACCTGGGCTGTGTGTTCCAGCGATCGCCAACAGTTAGGGAAGCCCATTGTCTCAAAACCAGCCACTATTCCCCTCCACATTGCCCAGAGTCACAGTCCTTTATAGCAGCATGCGTTTAATGGCCCTGCATACTTGCATGACCGCAACACCCCGCCCCCCCCCCAGCCCTCCCACCCCCCCAAATGGTGGCCCTCCAAACTGATTTATGACTGACCGGTAGCAGTCCTGCATGGCCAAGTGCCACAGCATGATTGCCTCTCGCGTCACCACCGTGAGATGCCATTTTACGCCACAGGGCAGGGGGTGAACTCTATACATAAGTCATGGACAGTAGCTTTGTGCAGCCAAACGTTCTGAATCCACTATAACGGGATAATAGGCTCAAGAGTGTGCTCTTGTTGAGGCACCTGTGTGCTCTTGGTGCCAAGCGGGCTGATGGCATATTGGACTGTACTAATAGGAGCATTGCCAGCAGATTGAGGAACGTGATTATGGTCCTCTATTCAGAAGTGGTGAGGCCACATTTGACGTAGTGTGGCTGGTTTGGGCCCCACCCCCAGCCAGGAAGGAAGTGGAGAGAGGGCAACGAAACTGATCCGGGGCCTGGGGCACATGGCTTATGAGGAGAGGCTGAGGGAACCGGGCTTATTGAGAATGCAGAAGAGCAGAATGAGGGGGAATTTGAGAGCAGCCGTCACCTACCTGAGCGGAGGGTTCCAAAGAGGCTGGCGGTAGCCTGAGCGCAGAGGTGGCGGACGACAGAACAAGGCGCAATGGTCTCAAGTTGCAGTGGGGGAGTCTGGGTTGGACATTAGGAAAATCATTTTCACTAGAAGGGTGGGGAAGCACTAGAATGCGTGCGGGACTCTCCATCCTCACCGGTTGTTTTTTTTAAGGCTCCGCTTGGGCTGACTTAGTTGGGGCTTGGAGCGGGGGGGGTGTGTGTGTGTGTGTGTGTGGGGAAGGGGAGAGGGGAGGGCAGGGGTTGGACTAGATGACCTCCTGAGGGCCCTTCCAACCCTAATCTATGATGATGCAATCCCAAAACTCAGCACGTGCTTTCTAAGCCCAATAGGGGCCACCCTGTGCAGCTGCTCTGTGAGGGCCAAAAGCAATCTGGACTTGTGGCGCCATGGCATGCAGCAGAACAGGTGCCAAAGATTCACAGTTCACGAAATACTGCAGGAGCAGCCTCATTGGGGTCATAATGTTTAACACACGCCTGGCGAGCAGTCCACGAGCCATGCTTCCCGACCGAGATGCCAGGCATGAAATGGAGCGTGACGCCCCTGGAACGATAGGATGGAGAAAACTGCAGCACAGACTGGTGCGCTCACACCCAAAGAGCCCTGCGAGCCAGGCCCAGAGCGCCTCGTGGCAGAACGTGGTGAGCTGCACAGTGGGCTAGCAAGCCACGGTGCACTGCTTTCTCGGTCAATGCTAGAGCACCAACTGTGGACGCACGCTGCTGATCATGGGAGCATTATGTGAACGTGCACAAGCCAGGTAATTATAGCGGGTTATGAGCATTGGTGTACCGTGAGGCGACTTAACTGTAGTGTAGACGTGGCCTTAGGCGCAGGTTTTGCAGCCCTGAAAGAACCAATTCAATTCTACTACCATGTGCTGTGGTGAAACGTGCGAGAGAGACAAGATTGTGCAACAGGCAGGATTTATTCCTTTTTCTACATACGCAGTCTTCTCTTAACATGTACTTCTCCAATGTACTGCTGGGTCCTAAATTTCTAGACACACGCATGCTATCAGCCTATAAAGCCCCCTACGAGACATTCGCTGAATCGTGCCACAGTTTGGTGACCACACACTGTGCTGTGGTGAGCACCTGCAGTGAACTGGTGAGTAGCCAAAGTCTCGTGATCCTGTTAGCGGCATGCTGCTGGGCGGTGTGCAGCTGAAGTTTAAACACACCAGTTCCCCTCCTTCCCCCCGCCCACCCCCTCAACCACCACCACTGCCAGACCAGTAGCTGGCCAGCTCCCACTCTGGGCTTGCTGGCAACATTTGGTTTCCATGGTGAGAACATTCCCCCCGCTTTCTTCCTTGAGTGTCCCCCCCAATCCCTCTGGCTTGCTCTTCCTTGCTAGCTTTTACGTTGGCTTTATATTGCCAGGTGCCCCAGTGGCTCTTCTGTGTGGGCACTGGGCTGCCCTTTGCCCCAGCCATGGCCTGCACCTGGCCCTGTTACCATGGAGGCTGGCAGGAAACAAGTGCTAGCCATGTTCAGTGCACACTTACAGGATTGGGTCCCCAGCGGGAGAGGCATTCTCCCACCACACTGAGTGTGCGAGGCTCCCACCTGGCAAGGTCCCAGAGCCTGGCCTCCAACCTGAACCCGGACGTCTACACTGCAGTGAACCAGCCCTGCAGCCCCGAGCCCCATGAGTAGAGCCCTGCAAATCCACAGATCTCTGCGGACCAGTTTTTGTGGTGCGGATGCAGCTCTCAAAGGTGGGGAAGCAGCTGTCCACAGCTCATAAACTTTGAGGCTGCTTCCCCACCTTCACAAGCCAAGGGGTTGGGGACTGGCCCTTGATCAGCTATTTGGCTGTGGCTGGCCATGTAACAGCTGATCCGTGGCCAAACAGCTGATCAGTGGCGGTGGGGGATGGGTATGATCCCCAAACACCTGCCTGGTGCCCAGGCCCTGTGGGTGCAGTGCAGCTGGGGTAGGAGTGTGGGTCAGATAGCTGTTGATTCTTGCGGACGTGCGCCATATTTTTTTGTATCCACCGAGGCCTCTGCCCATGAGCTGAGTCAGCCGATACAGGCCAGCGTGTGACTATTTGTATCATGCTGAGGGCCTGGTGGAGTGTTATAATTATTTACATTCCATGGCAATACATAGCCAAGCAGCGCCCCACTCACTCCCCCATCCTGTAAGCAGCGGTCCATAATCTTCCTACAGTTACAGAGGGGGGTAAAAAGAAGATGATTCCACAAAGGGGAATGTGAATGAAAGCCAAAAAGGATGTGGAATTTGAAGGCTGTTCTTGCAGTTCATTATGAACTTGCAAATGGGATCACTTTATCCATCCTTTAAATGGGTCCCTTGTTCAATGAAAATGCGCCAGATGGCTCCAGAGGTGACCTCCCAAAATGTTTTCAGCGAAAAGCAGACTTTTCTTTTGTTCTGTTGTGGAAACACAAACCATGGTAAACATTTTCATGGGAGCGTGCGTAGAAAAATTCTCGTCCGTTTTCATACTGCACTTATGTGTGGAACTACTGTGCGGTTGAGTGTAGCTGTGTGGGCTGCAGTCCACATCTCTGCCACTCGAGACAACTCTAAAACTACTAAATAACAGCACCTGCCTCCTTTCTTTCAGGTATATTATTGTTATCTGTATCACGTAGGAACCCCAGCCACAGACCAGGACCCCCATCGCGCTAGTCGTTGTACAAACACGGTACAAAATGATGGTCCTGCCTCAGACAGTTTACAATTGACGTATAACCCTTACATGCTTTCTCTGCCTGGTTGTCTCAATTACTCAGTCCTACAATCCAGCCTGACCCTCTCCTGTATCCCCCGAGTAGTCCTTCCAAGGGACTTTGAAGTCAGTAGTGATATCAGGAGGACTGCTTGCATGCTTACAGGTTTGGTGCACAAAATTAGCTTTCTCATCTACCAAGCCTTATTGGTAAGAAGTTGGAGCCCATAGGCCTCACTATTCTACTCTTTGTTTTGCCTTGTTACAGTCTATTGTCTTCAGTTTGCCTCTAACACTCATCATTATGAGGGCTGCCCCAGAGCCTTAATCACATGACTTAATTTGGAACCAGGCTATTGGAATAAAAGTTGCAGGATTGGCCCTTCTGCGCCTTTGTCTGATGTTTACATCCACACAAATGTGGCAGCTGCTGTTTTTTTGCTGTGTTTTAACCGAGCTGCTTTATAAAATACCTTGAAGAATAATATAAAATACAGTAAGTCATCTGAAGAATGTCTTGTTCCATATTTTATTGCTTGTTTGGAAGCTGAGATATTTTATATTGTCAGTAGCAACTTGTGATAAAAAAAATAAAATACATAAAATATATGACAGTTTGAATATATTAACAACTCTTTTGTAATACAAATAGTTTAAATACAGGGAAAAAGAATAAATTATGGCTCAGCACAGGAGCACTTGCTGTCTTGAGAAGGCAACTGGAGAATAACAATGCACTGAGAATGAGGTAGCAGGATTTTAAATACACAGAATTACAAATATATAAGTTAAAATGTAAGATGCAAATTCCAATCACTGGCCTCTTCTTTTAGATCCCAATTAAATTTAAGCACATGCTTACACGCTATCCTAAATCAGAACTTTGGTCTTGATCAAATATTTTTTAGAACACACAATATAATAATAAGTTACTTTTAAATAAAATACAATAATAAATAAAATCAAGCAATATTGTACCACTGAACTGCTAAAAGCATTAAAGCAGTCCAATAAGCTGTCAATATTTTACACAATCCTGGATTTTTACTATTAATGATTTAAAAGAACACTGTCAATATCAAAGTCTTATATTAAAAGTTATTTACCTTTTGTACTAAAAATACCTAGATTATTACATTTGAAATAATTCCCACGCATCTGCATTGTTTGATGTTTTGTTCGACTCTTCCACTTTGCCCAGCTTGGAGAGTGAAACTAAAATGGTCTTATTAGAACCAGTTTCACTTTCTAGTTTTATCTTGCCAACCGGTCTAACTGAGGTATTTCTAATTTATCAATCTCCTTGGTATTTAAGACATTCTCATGCACGGCACAAACTTGAGCTCACCACTGCCCTACAGAGGAAACTGACACACTTGAAAATGTTTTCATAGGTTGTTTCCTTAAAACGTGTTGAAAATATTTCTATTGGACTTTCTAATTCTTTTAATCTAATTTTGGTCCCTTTTTGAGGATGTTGAAGTGCGCTGATTTTATCAAAGGGAATAACTAGCAGATTGACACACCTACTCTCTGCCTCCAAAAACCAAACGAATAAATGACATCCTTACCCATTAGGACTCTGTTTCAGGAGAGCACTTAAAGTTAAGCAAGCAATTAAGTGCTTTCCTGAAGAGGGACTCTCTGCTGAATCAGACACAACGCTCTGTGCTCTGTTCTCCCACATCACAGCTCACCTTCGCCTCCTGGGAATACATTCAGCCAGTTTCAGTCTTGCCATAAAAGCATTTTATGAAATAGAGATGAAATTTACCCCAGCGCAGAGGTCCCACAGAAAGCTCCCTAGAGTTCCCCTATGTGGCCTTGTCTATGGAGCAGTCATGCAGGGGCTCCAAGTCAGCCCGTTGCAGGCTGACTTGAAAAGAACCGTTGAGGACAGGAGGAGGCTATTGGCTCTAGTGGCATAAAAATCCTAAGGACAAGGAGGGACTGACACTACCTCCTGCCAGTGGGGTTGTAGTTGTTTGTTTTAGGTACAGACCGACACACAGATATACATACACATTTACACATGTATATGCTGTGCCCTAAGAGAATGTCCCTGGGCATTGAGTGAAAACGTAACGAAACCAACAATTCCCGTGTACCTTGTGGAGGGTGCCCCACAGTTACTCCACTGGTATGATCCCAGTTCAACATACCTAACTATGTGCACGTGAGTCGTTCCACTCAAGTGAACAGAACGAGTCACATGCTTACAGCTAAGCGCATGCTAAGTAGCTTGTTGAACTGAGGCATGTGCGCAGACGGAGCAACTTCATGTTGGACAAAGAGTGTAAACTAATTTTAGTGCTGACCCATTTACAGTTAAATTGAGCACGGCATTGGATGGGTTAGCATACGAATTAATTGACACTAACTTGCCCAAAGCTGAGGAAACGCATGCTGCATTTATCAATTTTACAATCTATTTTAAGAGCTACTAGACAGAGATTAATGGGCAATTGGTTTTAAAACATCAGCTACAGCCTTCACACTGATAAAAACACTCCTTGCATTTAGTTTACTTTTTTAAGTTTCTGATGAGTCCTTGGGTGTAGTTTCCCAGCTGAGGCAAGAAGTTTTTCAGATAAATCTCATCTCCATTTTCTATGGAGCAGTTCTAAAAAAAAACAGGTCGGAAATGGTTAAACAAAGCCAGCAGCAATCTTCAATCTCTTAAGAAACAAATGGCTGTCGTGTGTCAAGCAAAGTCAATTCTATGAAATAACCACCTGGTGGTAAAGCTGCCTCTACTGACTGTGAAGACAATGACCTGAACTTGGTATGTAAATACTATGCTCCCCTGGTCATTGATTTTCTCTGTCAATAAGATAGGAAGTATGTATATCTATGGAGCTTTACAAATAATACATACTGCTAGAATGTTATGTTCAGTAAAAACAGATGTGTGCTATGACCCTGAAGGTCAGGAATTTTGCCTTTCTAGGAAAAAATGATGAGAGAAGACCTTCAAGTTCAGAACAATGCAGCCTTTGTCCTATTTATTATATTAGAGTTACTATTATTAACCCCAGTGTGCCAGGTGCTTTACTGATAGTAAAGGGCCTGCCTTTTACAGACTACTGAATATGTTTTTCCATGATCTGAAAAAGATCCAAAGGTTGCTTTTATTTGTATTTTGGAGAAGGAAACAGAATATTATTTCATTGCTTTACTTCCATTAAGAGTACATATTTCTAATCCATCACGGAATGGCCTCCTCAGCTATGATCTGGCAATGGCTCACAGCTACCACAAATTGGAGCCATTCTAGGATAGGTAGAAATCTTCCGTTAAATGTTCTGAGCAACATTTATTTCCATGACTCTGACGCCACCGAATTGGGTATGCATTCATGATTATTACCATCCTCAGTAAATCTTGTATCTGCCTGGAACTCATTCTTAAGATCTGTACAAGCTTGTTGTATGTCTGAAGTTCACTCTCTGAGAGCAATTAAATTGCAAAAGAGCACAGGTTTAAAATACAAATTTGCTGTGTAACAAATAGAGATGAGGAATAAGAATATAATCAGAAATGTAAAATATTTGCCTGACAAACACTTTCTTAACTATAATGTGGTCTTTTAACAGATACTTACTCTATTTCCATGCAGACTGCGCAAATTGTTTAGGATTGGTTGGTAATAAGCTTTACATTGAGTGACGCGCTTCAGAACCTCTGTGGCTTGACACAACTTTTCAGATTCAGGCAGCTATTAAATACAAAGACAGCAGGACAAAAGATTAAAACCTTTGCAATTGCTTTAAATAGTCTACTTTAAATAGCTAATGTTTTTTGGGTATCTCCTCCCATTGAAATCAATGGGAAATTAGCCATTGACTCCCTAAACCACAATCTTTTAGTTGCCCTTCACAGGTATTTTTAATCTCATCTATATCCTTCCTACATGATAAATGACCTTGTTTATGCACATATATTCTCTGTAGTCTTTATTAGTACCTTATATAACCACAGACATGTTCCACTGACATGACATGACTGTCAAGTTATCACCAGCAGACCAAATTTGGTGATGAATCCTGGTCATGTGCCACCTGAGGCACATTGCACATATGCTAAGATCACATGATAACAAGATGCCTTTGATGAGAATTTGTGAATTGTCAGGCCTGGGAACTATTGCAAACATGGCCTGAGTTTAAATCAGCCCTGTGCTATTTGAAAACTCAGCAGAAATTGCATACTATCTACCAACTGGTATATCTTTTAGCAGTTTTAATTATTGAGGTCTTCCTCTTGGCTCATGTAAAACAAGTCTTCGCTGCAGATTTCTGTGCAGAATTTCACAAAAGTTGTATTTTTAAACCAATTTAGTTAAACTAGTGAAATTTGTGTGAAGAGAAGCTAGTGGTACGATTCTGATTTCTGTTTGCTGACTAATACAAATACTGTTAATAGGTAAAAGTAAAGCTTTAATTATTTCTATGTCTTAAATATTTTTTCTGTATACCTGTATATCATCTCTTACCTTTGGATCAGTGAAAGTGACCCTCATCACTCTGGTATTATTGCAGGGCACCTGGGAAAGCAACAAAATGACAGCTATAAGAATGAGAATTTACTCAGAGCGAGTCAAAGCAAAACTGAACATGTAACTGGCAATTTTCAGTAGCCTTGTGGATGTACTGTAATCCCACTCCCAGGGTGATTAAGCAAAGATTTGTGAACTATCTATGTGTAACGTATGTCCTTATAATTTCCTGTGGGAGGAAAAAAACAAACCAAACCATTTGTCCCCATTCTTTATTATAGACTCTTTCGCCCTCAATCTTTGGTGCCAAATCAGGCTCTAGAAGAGCAAAGGTAGCCATTGCTCCCAACAAGAATAAATGTTTTTAAGAAATAAGTTAAAACTAGAGTCTTAAATATACTACATATTTTTCAACTGAACATAAACATCACAAAGTTCTTTTGAGAACGACCTCATCTATTGTTTAATTAGTCACATCTGCATTTCTAAATGATCCAGCTAATGATCTCGGCAGTGCATTTGTTCCGAGTCCAACAGATTTCTTCGGTGCTAGGTGCTCTGCTCTCTGGCACCTTGCCTCTTCACTCAGCCTAGGCACCTGACTAGCACACCACACACCATACCACGTTGTGTGTTATCTCTGACATCAGAACCCCCGCGTTGCTTTAACCTCATAATGGCTCGATATTATTGCTATGATGCGAGACCCATCCTCAGTCATATGGGCATAGCTCCTATGACCTCAAATGGATCTAAAACTGACTCCTATACGTTAACAGTAAGGATGGAATTTTCAAAAGTTTCAGTAGAGCAAAGCATGGTGCAGTGGTTGTGGGATAAGAGCACTGAAAGAGGAGAAGGATGCGTCACATGTGGTAAATTGGAGTGTATGACTTCATCTAGAATTTGACTTTGAGCAATGAAAAAGAGAGAGAGAGAGAGAGACAGCGCTAGCCGGGAAATGATTCAAGCTGTAGTTCAGCATATCATCACAACCTTGATTAGCCAGTTAGATTACTCCGTCAGTCCTGCCCATTTTCAAAACATAGGTACTACAGATGCATAGGTGAATATTGTAACAGTTTCCATTTGCTAGAGTGAGAGAGAAAAATGTATCTATATAGTCCACAAAGTACCAGCTGTGTAATTACAAAAGCAAGAGGGACAGATTTTGCTGCCCATATTCACAATGAATAATGCCTTAATCCCAAACATTTAAGCACGTTCTTAACTGTAAGGACATAAATTATCCATCTGAAATCAATGGCACTATTTATGTGCTTGCAGTAAAGCACAGATGTTTGCAAGAATGAGGCCTTCTGCTAATAGCCCCAAGAAAATGCATGGCAGAATCTGGCCTATAATTATCAAAGATGTACTATGCACTGGATACCAATAATTACAAAATGCTGATATTTTTCCTTAGGTATTATTAATAATTGAAAACATCCTTTAGACATATTTACCTGAGCTCCTGAAGTTATGTTGGTGATTTGCTTGACTATTTCTTTCATGCACAAACCCGGTTGCTTACCATTGGACTTGCTAATAGCCGTTGATTTGGAAGAAATATGATCTATCAGACAGAAAAGAACAAAAGTCGCCTTTAACAAAATGAACATCCTGGCTTGTCTGGTCAAAACTCTTGGTATTGCCTGGTTAGAACCGTTTGAGAAGCCCTCTCTGTTTATGCACCTTCCGAGCTAATTATTTTTATAGTGTATAAGAGGAAAAGTTGGTGACGTAAACTAAACTATTCTGCTGTATGGATTTTGATGACATGCAAAGAGATTTATTTTTAAACAAAACCACGTCACCTTATGATCTGATAAGGAGTTATATATCAAAACACAGCTACAATATCAATGCATATTAAGTGAAACAACATTTTGCTATTTGTTACATGTATTTACATGTAAAAAAAGTGTTTTCCTCGTAATCATTTTTTCCAAATCGTCTACTGGGTAGACCTGGATGAGTAACTCATGATCTGGCTTATTTGTTCTGTGTCCACTTCTGAACCACAATATGACTTTTGTTTTTATCAGATCTAGTGAATAATTATTACTGGCTGTAACCATAGACTCTGTTAATAATATACATATATATTAATATGCATAGTAACATGCATATAATATAAAGCCTACATATAATAAACATTATATGGCAAACCATGCCCATTATTGTATGTAATAATGTACTCTATTAGCAATACACACATACTCTGTTTTTATTTTTTATAATAATGTTATGTATTTGACAGCCACCATTAAATAAAAACAAATACCATTTAATAAAAACCCACTCACTTAAATTGCATATACACAATAAATTCCCATGGACTAAAACCATTGACTAACCATTATTAATATACATATAATATGTACCTTACATTTATATGTTGGATATTTTAAAAACCAAGTGCATTACTCTACATAATATAGTGTATTATTAATATACATGTATTCCCTTGTATTATTTATAATAATGTTACCTACAGAAAAGATTCCCTCCAAAGTGCTCATAGTTCTGCACAGCAAAATAAAACAGATATAACAAAATCATAACCACCCCTCTTAAAATACATGCACGCAAATCAAGTTACAAATGCTATCACTATTTTGAGCTAGATTGAGCTTGTCTACAGGTCTCCTGCAAGCTAATTATAAGAGACCCAAATAAAACTCTTTATTAGAGCTGGGGGGAAATTTTTGGCCAAAACTTTTTTTTGATAAAACAATAAAGATCTGACAATACTGAAATATTTTGTGAATTCATGATGATTCTGCCACATGGTTTTGGTTAAAAAAATTCATTTAGCCATTTATGAAATTAAACATTTTTATTTTTGGTTCAAAAGTTCCTTGAATTGTATTTGAAAAACAATACAAAACATTTTTAAAAATGCTCAAAATAAGAATTTAACCAGTTTTTTCCAGCCTCATTTTGATTTGAGTGAAACATTTTTTTCTAGATTTTTTTTGTATTGCCAGCACACCATAAAACAAACAAACAAAAACACTGTTATTTGCACAGCACTAATCTTTATTACTGGCCATCATGCATGGTCCAGAAAGAAGGCAGGGTTGATTTGTTTCAGATCCGAGGTTGAGTTTGCAATGCTTGCAGTTACAATAACTGTTCATCTGTAAGCTATGTAAAGCAGCGACAGTCATCACAGAACCCCAAATAGACCCGAAGAGCGCTGAGTACGTGAAGTGTTTGTGTGTGTGTGTTTTTAATTTTCTGTATTCTATAAACTGGACACATAATACAAATCTAGCATGAGACCGTCAAAAGCTAAGCCAGTGGCATCCACAACTCCTGGCAGTAGCGAGAGTTCTGTGGTGGCTAATATGTAAGAGTCAGTTTAAAGTTGGAGCACGGTTTTCCCTTTCAGCCTGAACGTTTAATATTATAGGCTAGTATTTGGTGGGCACATTAGTCTAGGCTAAGCCAAATTATTCCACAGCAGAAATTTTTCAAGAACAGACATCATTACAGGCTTTCTAACATGCTCTTAGAAACACTAGGCTCCAAAATGCACAGGTGCTGTATTTTAGCAAGGACTCTTGCTTCAATTTTACATCTGAAGCATTATGGCACAGATCCTCTGCTGCATCTGGTTTACGCTAATTCTATAAAAAAGGAGGATCGTGGGTCCCTGAGCTGGTTATAGCTAGCTAGGTCTTTGCCCAACCCTAGCCTGAAGCCCAGGTTAACTCTGCCCTTGGGATCACACTAGGGCTGATTGGCAATTTTCTGACAAAATGTTCTGCTGCCAAAAACTGTTGAAAATTAAATGTTTTGTGGAAACAGGTAGGTTTTGATGAAACGTTCTTCTGGGGGAGAGAAATTGAAAACAGGCCTTTTTGACCAGGTTGAACTGTTCTGTTTTGACCTTTTAGGAATGTGATGTTTTGATTTTCCATTTCGAAACAACTTTTAGTTAAGTTATATTAATTGTAGTGTACTGCATAAACTAGAAAAGTCACAATTGGAATGAAATGTTTTGATTTTTATCTAACGTTTTAACTGACCTAAAACTCAGTTATTACTGGAATTGTTTTGTGGGAAACTTAGAAATGTCTTTTTTCATTCCATTTTGAAATGGACAAAAAAATCAAAAACTGTGCAATGTCCTGCAAATTGGAAAATCCACTTCCCACCCCACTCTAAAGTCAGGGATTGGGTCAGTCCTCTACCTGCCCACCCACCTGCTTAGCCAGAGATCACTGGGCCAGAGGATTAGGGATTGGCTGTGCTAAGTGCATGCCTAATGGAGACTCACAATTCCAGGGATATCACTAAGTAGTTAAGGTCAGTCTCTGTTCTCCCTGTGCTGGTCAGGAGGTCCAAAGAGAATGGAGTGGAACAGAGCATCTGCGCCAATATTATTATTAGTGAAATCCCTGAACAGTGATTGCAGCTGCACAAAACAGATTTAGAGACAGTCCCTGATGCAAGGAATGCATAGTCTAAAAATCCAGCCCCCCCAATCCTGATATAAGAATGTAGAAGAAATTTCACAACCTCAAGGAATTTTGTGGTGCCAATTCTGGAAAGGTGCCTGTCATATTTCTTCAATGTGACTGGAAGGTGAGTGATTTGGGGCTGGCGGGAGCAGGCCTTCAAAGAATTTGGAGCACTAAAAGCATTACAACTAATTGTGGTAAATATGGGTCTGTCACCCAGGAGGTAGATAGAATCTTTTACCAGACAAATGACAGAATCTGATTCTAGATACTGTAACAGTTAAACAGCTGGGGAAAGACTACCATACTCATGTCAGTTCAGCCAGTGTGGGTGGAACGTAACAGAGGAGACTGCGGAAAGAGATTCTAAGAAACAGCACTAATCTATAGGTTTAGTTACCAAAATACACAAGCACAAGGTGGAGGAAAAGAGGTCTTATCAGTTGACCCAATATGGAGGTGTAATGGGGGGGGAGATGGGGGAAGACAAAACTTCCTTCTACAGATTACTCTCTGATTACTGAAAGTACTCAAGCAAATTCAGCAGCTAAGGGTATGTCTACACTGCAATCACAGGCTGTAATTTAATCTAGCTACTTCAGGTACTTGAGCAGTGAACCATGGCAGCCTAGGCCTCAGCATGGGCTGTACAAGGCTGCCTCTAACCCTGGATTCAGGGATCGACCCTCTAATTCAGGCTGTTAGCCAGCACTGAAGCCCCTGCAGCTTCACTACTCCAATACTGAACTAGCTGGATTAAAACTAGTTCAGCTATGTCTACATGAACTGCAATTGCACCCCATGACTGAAGTGTGGACATATGGAAATGATAACGCACAATTCCCCCTCTCCCTTCCCTGCCAATCTTGAATTTGCACAATTTACAGTTCTCTTTTTGTTTCATGGAGTGAGAAGTGTCTATTCTTTTTTCTTCTACCTTTGACTCTATAACGCTTAATGTTGTAATATCCTGGGAATATCACAGAGAGTCACTGCTAATGAAGGTGAACATCCATCTTTCTGCCAAGCTACATTTCCCATGCTCTTCATGCAAATTTGGGTATTTGAACATTAAATACCAATTTATGCAAACAAATGCAAGTGCACAAACGCTTGTGCATTGTTGTACATGCAAAAGGGCTCTTTCCTGTTGAAATGTGGCCTTGGATGGTTGATTTGGGTCTTCGCTGTTTTCAGAGTGGTGAAATGAAACCAAGCAAATGTCACATGGATTTGGCATTCATGACAAAACCAAAACTTAGGCCATCGTTCACTAACACGGTATCGCTAATGAAGGAGGGACGGGGCGGAAAAAAAACATTTGCTTTCCGTTTGGTTGTTGGCAGAAGATGGGTGAGAGCATGATCAATTAAATTTAAAGCAGTGCCAAAAATTAGCTTATTTTTTAAAAGCAAAGCCAAAACCAAAATAACCCCAAAATCTGGAGGAAATTTGAAGCCTTATTAAATTTCAGGGCTGGTCCAACCTGTAGCTTTACAATGGGTTGAGCCAAAATCCAAAGACTCCTGACCTCTGAAGAGGTTCTGATCTGATTCAAACTTGGGAGCTCAAGTCCATTCGAGCAGCGCTGGGAAGCTCTAAAAAGCATTCCATTTAGTGCACTGTCCAGACCTGTATTTACCCATGTCACATATATTTCATTGCCTCTTTACTCCTAAATACATTTTTGTGAAAACAGGATCTTTGCTTTTGGAGTGCACACATGCTTTTGCTCATTCCCACCTGGAAGGCATCTTTGTCTCACAGTTCCCAGAAACCAGCTGTGATATGTCAGAAGGACTGAGGCTTTGCACTGAAAGCAGCATTGTCTTTAATAAGCCAAAGACCCAGTTATGCACGGGTGTAAAATTGCTGCATTTATCTCTGTTGAAAAGTGCATTCACTGCCTAGTAACGCGTATGAGATAATTGGATGTTTTAGATTGTCTGCTCTTTGCGGACAGGCTGACGTGGTTTGTATCCTACACAGTGCCAAGCACACTGGCAGAGCTTAATAAATAACAACATGGCCCACCTTTGCCTTTTTGCCCTGCTCAAAAGAGGCAGCTGCTTGTGAGGACATGAAGCACCATTGAAAGCTACTAGAAAATTTAACTGTACCCACAGCTGAAAAGGTGTTTACCATCAGCACTGAAGCTGAAGCCATGCTGCACCCTACAAATTTGAATACTATACCATTGGATGTGCCCAATTAAGGCTCAGGGTTTCAATGTTTGTGCTTCTGGATGGTGACATTGTTAAAGGGTAACTTTGAATGCCTAATTAGGTCTTCATTGCAACTGAAGCCAGACAATGCCTTGCTGCCCCTTATAAGCACACCAGACAACCTAACAGCAATGAAATTAACTTCAGCTGAAATGAGCCTTTCCTGTTTAAATAACCCATAGCCACACCTTATTGCTTAAGATATATTGCAGTGTATGGGAAGATGGCACAAGGGAACTGGGTGTGCTAAGCAATTACACTGATAGTAAGCCTTGGTTTTGCTTCTGCATGGTAGTTGAAGTTTTACTATGCTGTCACTTAGCACCTCACTAATAATTCTCCTTCTCCACCTGAGTGATTGAGGAAGACCTTCTTCTTCCATGCACTTCTTTCCTTGGCCCATTCTTGATACTAAGCCTGGAAAAAGAACCCCTACTGGAATCAGAATAAGAGTTATAGTGGCTTCACCTTTTACTTTATTACAGGAAGAGCTGGGATTATTTCTTGCCTATTATTAAGGTCCTCACCACTTTCCAATATAAGACCCTGTTTTCAGTTGCTTACAACTGTGCCAAACTTTAAACATTTGGGCTGAAATTTTCCAAGCTGGATATCTGCCTCAGACTGAATTTATTTCTACAAATTTCTGCCAGAACAGTTCAGTCGTTTCCGAGAACGAAGCTAAGGAGACAAATGTTCTTGGGTTCATCGATTAAAAAATTCTTGAGACATTTTCTGTCAAATGCACTCGTGCTTTCATGCCTTGGAGGGACTTGAAATTTGGCAATGGGTTGACCTTTGTTTCAGGGGTATGCCTTTTGCCATCTCCAAATTTGGCCATGTTACAAGCCTTGTAAAAGCTCAGTCTATTTGCATATGCTCAGTGGAGACTTTAGAGCTTAATAAATAAAGTCTCCAAAAATCTGTCCTCACTCAGTGTGCTAGAGATTCTCATAAGCTCCTAGCGCTGACTGGACTATGAATGCTCCATCCCCTCACAGTGCCTACATGTAGCTGGAGACTGAATGCACTGGCCCAAGAGTAACTGAAAATGGTCTGTCCTCTCTCAGCTCCTGCGTCTGTGACCCGTCTGCACAGGAGCCATCCCCCCAGAGCAACCAAGCATGGCCCGTCCAGCGCTAAGGGGCTCAGAAGGACTTTCTCTATAATTGCTACTCTGAGCCAGATTGTCTCTCTTTTAAGTGGCCTCCCTCACACTTTGGCACTTGTACATGTGGGGGAGGAAGCTATGTGAGTAGAGGAGTTATTTACACCTGTATTTGGCATTGGTGTGACTGCAGCCCCAAGAGCTCAATCTACAGAGCTTAAAAGGAGAAGGTTTAGGGGTGACTTGATCACAGTCTATAAGCACCTACATGGGGAACAAATATTCGGTAATGGGCTCTTCAATCTAGCAGACAAAGGTAAACACGATCCAATGGCTAAAAGTTGAAACTAGATAAATTCAGACTCAAAATAAAATGTAAATTAATAGTGAGGGTAAATTAACCATTGGAACAATTTAACAAGGGGTATAGAAGAGTCTCATCACTGGCAATTGTTAAATCATGACTGGAATTTTTTCTGAAAGAGATGCTCTAGTTCAAAAGATATTATTTTGGGGAAATTCTATGGGCTGTGTTATACGGATGAGGCTAGATGATCACAATGGTCCCTTTTGGCCTTGGAATCAAGGAATGGATACATACAAGGAGATTAAATTATAGTTGCACAAGCAACCTTAATTTTGGCATTACATAACTTTTGAGTGCTTGACTTTGTAACTTTAATAATGTTCTTTTATCACTGTTCTGAGTATGCAGTACCAGTATAACTTTCCTGCGTTGACAAGCCCTGAGAGTATAGATCCCTAAAGGAAGGAAGGATTTTTCTAGAGTTTTTGATTGTTGCACTCTTTACTTTTAGAAGATGATGTAGGAGTTAAATGAAATTTTTTATAATGTGAATAGTACCAAATATGAGTCACAATACATCTCATGTCAGGATGTGTAGTATCTCTTAATCAGTGGTTGATTTTATAAGCCATTTTTGATAAGTATATTGGAAATATACCACAGTCATATTTTTAGTAAGCAAATCATTTGGCTACGTAAGCAAATGTAAATGATTGATACAGAAAAATTCAAATAGCTATTAATTATTTTAGATAGGTCAATTTTGATGGAATAAGAGAAGGATGAACTAAGGAGAATTCATAAATTGCATCACGATTGCCGAAGTTGAAACCTTTCAATTGTCATGTACAAGTAGTTGATAAAATGTTGGTTAGATACATCTTGGCCAAGTAGATAGCACAGAATTGTCATACTAAAGTAGATTAGGACAGACGTTTAAATGTTGTTTATTATTTCGATTCCTGAACAATTACAAGGAGGTATTAAAAGATCGAACATTTAAAAGCATCATCTATATTTACATAACCAAGTTTTGTGTTGTGACTGACTTTTTGCAAAGTTGCATTTGCTCACGTACAGATTAGCCCTCTTTATTTACCTTATTTGGATATGCAATTCTTAGTTTTAGTGCATGCAAAAATTGATTGACTATAATTATGCAGGCAAAAAAACTGAACTCCCAAGTTAGAGACTATGCTGAGGATTTGTTCCTAGAAGAATAATTGGTTCTTTTCTTTTTTCTTTCAACAGTCGGGGAATAAAATTTTGGGAGCAAGGGAAGAACTTCCAAATTTCCTAACTGTAGAACTCTAAAACAAAGACTGAAATCTCTTCTGGGAGGGGACCTTGTCTTCATAGCTGTCTGAAAGTACTTAGCACACTATTTTTGCTACATAATAAATAATAAAATTGGTCATGTGTATATTTTTCCTTACTAATGAAAAAGCAGATTAGAAAGACTGTTACTTATTTTACTATTTAGTGTTAACATGAATGTATTCAATTTATTTATTGACATTTTTATAGCATTCGTTAACGTAGTATCAGAATAGCAACTTGTATATTAAATGTTAAGAATTCAAGTAGACATAGGGCATAGCAAAAATAGCACTTAAAATCATTAATATTTTAGAAAATGTAAATGTTGGCTATCATGGAAACAAACCAGTTTTAGACCATGTTACCTGACGTTTCCCTTGTTCTTCAGAACCCTGAAGACAGAGTCAACATGGTATAGAGAAAAAGCGTTGGTGCAGCATTTAAACTATGCTGTGATGAGTTGCCATGTATGAGAAATAGTTTATAGAAGTCATCACTGAACGACTGAGAGGATTAGTAAAAGATTTTGATGTGGAAAAACTCGACCCTGAAAGTGGCCAGCAACCTAGCATTTGTAGATTCTCGGGGTTTTGAATAGAAGCCAGTTCAGATATGAGCTCCCATTCAGGGAAATTATCTCCCATCCCTTCTATGCAGTGGTCATCATGCAGGAGCAGACGCAGGACCATATCGCTCCTGACAAGCTGGAAAGTTGCCAAAGGGCACAGAGGAATCAGGATGATTAGAAGATTGACTGAAGTAAGTAGGAACATGTAGTCTCACAAGTGGTATGATCTGTTCAGCAGGGAGAAAGCATACAAATCTCACTGGACAGCTGGCAGTCAGTAGGCATTGAAACAGAACCAGAAAGGGAACCAAGATGTCCTGAGAGATATTCATAGTGCTGCAATAAGAGAGCCCAACAGACATAGCAGGTCCTATTGGAGATTGCAGGGCATTAGGACCGCTCCAGAAAGTCCTCTGCTGTGACAGCACACCCAACAGTGGGGAAAAGGCCAAGAGAAAACTGCAGGAAAACCTGCCACCAAAGAACAGGGGAAGAGACACAATTAACCCCACGGTGTAACAGAGAAACACAGAAGCACCTAATGAATGAGGGAGAAAAGTTATTTAAGTTAAGCGCCAGTGGTGACACAAGGACAAAAGGATATAAATTGGCTATCAACAAGTTTAGGCTTGAAATTAAATGAAGGTTTCTAACCATCAGAGGAGTGAAGTTCTGGAACAGCCTTTCAAGGGGAGCAGTGAGGGCAAAAAACCTGCTACACTGAGCTTGATAAATTTATGGAGGTAATGGTATGATGAGACAGCCTGGCATGTAGCAGATCTGTGTCTGCTAGTAGCAAATGTCCTCTCTCAGCTGGTGATGGGTCACTAGATGGAGAGAACTCTGAGTTACTAGAGAGGATTCCTTCCCAGATGTCTCGGTGGTGGGTCTTGCCAATATGTTCAGGGTCCAAATGATGGCCATATTTGGGGTAGGGAAGGAATTTTCTCCTAGGTCAGATTGGGAGGGATCCTGGGAGTTTTTCACCTTTCTCTGAAGCATGGAACACAGAGTCACTAGGTTTAAATGGTGGACTCTGTTCATGATTTGAGGACCTCAGCAATGTGGAGGTCAAACTAGATGATCATGATGGTCCCTTCCGGCCTTAAAAATCTATGAGTATGTGTAACTAATGCCCACTTCAAAAATTATGTATCAGGCCCCCCAAAATCATGAGATTGGCTTAAAAATCCTGGCATATTTTAAAAAATAATATATTTTGGTTTCTTTTTATTTCCCTTCTGGTTTCCAGCTTTTCTCTGCAAATGTGAGGACTAGAAACTTACTTAAAACGAACCCTGAGATTCTCATGCATTCTCCTGCTTCCAGCAGCTGTAGCTTTAAGTAAAATACAAATTGTGAAGGGGCCCCCGGGGTGCAACCTGGACTGTGAAATCCATTGAATCTGCCAAACCCACCAACCCGGGCTCTCTCTCACAGTGTGATACTAATGTCAAATTACAAACCCCTGACAGGTATCGTACTTACACAACCATCCACAGGCAGGGACACACTCAACTGTGTTACATGAATGATCTTCCCACTACTCATGAACCATCGAGAGACAGGCTCCAGGCAATTCCCTCCAGCTCCCCAGCCTTGCATCACAGAATTGTACAACCTTGCACTGGTCAAACCTGACCAGCATACACTCATTACTTAGTTTGCCACTTCTTCATAGGAAAGTGGACATGCACCCGCCTTTGTAACTGAGCAGAGATGTCTTTCTCTCTTCAACCAAAACCACACTGTTTCATGTCAAATATAAATCAGATTTATATCCTACAGAAAGACAGATTTTAAGTGATTGTAAGTAGCAGGCGTAGAGATCTAAGTGGGTTACTTAAGAAATAAAATTAAGTTCGCAGTCTAAGTTCTACAAACTAAGCAGGATTTGAATCAAGCAGTGTCTCGCCCCGACAGATGGCACAAGCAGGCTACAGTTCCTCAATACACAGACTGGACTCCCTTTCCAGCCTGGTACCGCTCTTCCCCAGTTCAAAGTCTTTGTCTTCCAGACATGCTTCCAGACATTGAGATGGGGGGGAAGAGGCCAAGTGATGATGGCCACTCTCTCTCTTTTTATAACTTCTTCCAACCACTAGAAAGATCCTTGCTGTGACGTGGGCAGTGCCTGTTAGTCAAGCAATCTCCATCGTGCACGTGCTTCTCCGAGAAGTCTCAGGGATAGTGGATTGTGTGCCATTATGGCAATTGATGAGCCATTATCAACCATCTGGCTATCTCTGGCTACTCCTCTGTTGTAACTGAAAATCTGGTTATGGCTGTTCCCAGTCTCACAACGTATTTCAGTAACACATATAGCAGTACTTCCTAACTCCACATACAATGATAGCACATACAATCCAATAGGATATTAACGTTCAACAGGTTAAGACTTTTAATCTGATACCTCACAAGGTATACTTTGTGCAAAATATATAATTATATGGCAATGTGACTATGAGGGCTCCAGGGTGCTACTTTGCGGTACAGAGTGTCACACAAATACAGGACTTGTGACAAAATCAGAAGAGCTGGCAACACTGCAAGTAAAAGAAAGCCCTGAACTTCTTGAAGCCAGGCAGGAAATGGGAAATTTCTTACCTAATTTTCGATTTTGCTAGTGGCATTTCTTACAATTCTGTGATGTAAGGGCTGTTTTCACCCTTCTCTCCAGTTTTGGAAGTGGTTGCGTTGCAGCGTAGCCTGTGCTTCTCATGTCTCCTGTCAGAAGCATCACTCAAAGCTCCTAGAACATGGTTGGTATCAAGAACCTTAAGTCCAACCAGTGAAATATATGCAGTAGGCTAATTGGCCCACAAACTGTAGACATAAAACAAATTAAATGTTGTCCCTTGGCTAACGAAGCCACACCTGGGAGGGTAGAATTGTCGGAAATGCCAAGAAGAGAAAGGAAATTATTGAGTAAGAAATTTCCCATTCTGCAGCTCAGATGCCAAAATTCTGTGACATATGGGAAGTAGCACGAACAGTTAACGTAAAGTAGGGAGAGAGAACGAAACAGACAAATACAGAAGTCTCCTTGAAAGTGCAAGTTATTTCTGCATCAATAGATGCACCACCTTCCTTCCAAAGGAAGCTGGTGCAGAAGACAGAAAATCCAACCTGTAATGTTTAACAAAAGGAGTTGACAGAAGACCAAGTTGCTGCTATGCAGATTTCCTCAGTGGAAGCACAAGGTCCTTCTGCTCAAGTCATCAGAGATCTTGTAGGTGCACATCAGTATCTTCAGGAATAGGTTCACCTGATGCTTTGTATACCTCCACAATGCACAACTTAATCCATCTGGCCAGGGATAGTTTGGATGCCTGAAGACAATGGCACTTGGGGTGAAAGGACACAAAAGGAACCTGATCTTCTAGTTGATTTAGTGTGCTTAAGGTAGCTCTTTAGTGCTCTACATACATCCAGATTATTCAATAGGTTTTCAGTAGAATGTTGTGGATTTGGACAAAACAATGGAATGATCACTATTACCTTTCATAGAAGAATTCTGGAGTCCTCAGAACCATCTTGTCATCATGGAACACATAACAAGGTTCCTGCATGGATAGAGCTGCTAATTCCAAGACTAGTCTAGCAGATGTGATAATGACCAAGTAGCAGGTGTTGATAGATAGAAGAGCGTGATCACTGTTAACAGTTCAAAGGGGTGGGTTTTTAGGGCTGCTAGTACCAGTGGCAGATCCAAGTTTAGAAATATTGGTCTGACAACAGGTCTATCCAGTCTGACCACGCTGAGAAATCTTGAGACTTAAGGATTTGGCTAAATAGCCCAAAGATCCTATCTGTAAGATACTATTTGTGGCCAACATCTGATGCACTATGGTACCAGGCTGAAATCTTTGACTTCACCATTCTAAAGAAAATCCAGAACAGCTGGAATTCCGGGACCCTTGGGATTTCAGTGAAGGATATCTAGTCTCACTGGTAGATGCAGTGAGGGTTCCAGCACCTAGTATGCCAGGTCCAAAAACTATTCTTTCCTTGGCCAGCATGAAGCTATCAATCAGGCTCCACTGAGACTAGAATGATTCTCTTCCCATGGCTTTACCTAAGATCAAAGGAAATCCTAAACTTCAAATGCTTGTAAAGGAAGTAGGGGCCAGAGACAGCTTAAATCAGTGAAAGCTGTCAGACTGGCAATGAGATCCAGAGAGACAGAACCACAGACACTATGAACAAGACAGGCTGCTTCTCCCTTCCAGTGAGGGGTTTAACCAAGCCGAAGGGGACTTAACAGATAGTAAGGAAAGTTTAAGGTGTCAGTGACACCCAAGCATGTTGTCCTTTTCTGTCTTTACCCTTTGCTCTACATGCTTTGTACATTTGAGGGATAAATAAATAATGCTTTGCTTTGAAGATGCTGTGTTGGTGTCTGTGTAACTGTAAATGTAAGTGGTCACAGGCTCCCAAAGGGAAACTCTGATCAGTGCCACAACTAAGTTGGACCTGTCTCGTTAACACAGTTGGGAACCAAGTGTGCTGGGCTGTAACCCAGAAATCCAGTTTAAGCATGTTTGGACCATGGGGTTTCCACACAGTGAGGTGCAGGAAGCTAGGCCTGCCCCTAAAGGGTGCACTCCAGAGGAACTAAAGAAGTCAAAGGCACGGTTCACCCCAGAGCTGAGACACAACCAGAATACAATCTGCAACAAACTGAAATTTTTCTCTAAAGGGAGATTTAGACATGACATTTTAACACATAAAGCACAAGATGAGGGACTAGTTGGTGTATGCTACAAACCAGCAAATCACATGAGAGAACAGGATGACCAGCTTCTTAGGCTTCCATCTATAATGTGTAGGGGAAAAAGCAGCCTTATCACTGGGAACTTCCCTCTCAGCAACATATACTGGAGGGCTCATGCTGTCGGTGTTAAAACATCCTTGAAATTTCTAAAGTTCCAGAGGGGTAGCTGTGTTAGTCTGTGTGACAGGACTCTCATTGTTTTTGAAATTTCTAAAAATTATAGAGGACAACATCCTAACTCAAAGAACATTGCCTCCAATATGGGGGGAGTCTACATTAGATCCTATTGTGACAGATAAAGGAGAATTAATCAAAGAATTAAAAATGAGTGGTTACTTATGTGAAAGACAAGGTGGATGAGAGAATATCTTTTATAGGGCCAACTTCTGTTGGTGAGAGAGACGAGCTACTGAGACACATAGACAGGAAGAAGACCTCTGTGTGGCTTAAAAACTCTGTGAGAGCTTGTCTCTCTCACGAAAAGAAGTTGGTCCAATAAAAGATATCAACTTGTCTCTCTAATATCCTGGGACCATCACCACTACAATTACACAGCATACATGGTTACTTACGTGTAAATGATTGTAAATGTTGTTGATCACGTTTCTTATGTGCAAACAGGATAACATCCAAACCAGTAATACATATACTTGGTGCTTTAAAAGAGCCAATTTCTCAACAGCTGAAAACAATTATGACCAAATCAGCTGGGAGAAATCATTTAAATAGGGTAATGTGAATGATAATCGGGAATTATTTAAGAACATTTTGCTAGATACCCAAAAAGCCACAATAACACAACTGAGAAAGAAGGCTATACTGATTATAAAACCAATCTGGCTTGAAAGCAAGAAAGAAGTGAAAGCAGCTACCAAAAAAGTCAAACAATATGTAACAAATGGAAAAAGGAGAAAGCTGACAGCTAAGAATATAAATTTGAAGCTAGGAACTGTAGAAAATTGATAAGGAAAACAAAAAGGCACAAGGAGAAATCTATGGATAGCAGAGTTAAGAATAAGAAGCTTTTTAAAGCATATTAGGAACTAGAGGAATCTTAACCATGGAACTGGACCATTACTATTTGGAAATAGAAGAACTATCAATAATAATACAGAAAAGGAAGAAGTGATAAATATTTCTGTTCTGCAGTTGGGTGGGAAAGAAATCAGATGACGTATTCATATCACGATAATGATGAAAAATCACTTTCCATTCCAACAGTAACTCAGGAGTCTGTTAAACAGCAGCTACTAAAGTTAGACTACTGGTTTCCAACCTTTTTTTCATTTGCGGACCCCTAAACATTTAAGATGGAGGTGCAGACCCCTTTGTGAATCTTAGACATAGGGTCCGCATATCACAGCTTGAAAACTACCGTTCTATGGTAATGACAACTATTTATGGACCCCTCAGACAGACTGCAGACCTCCAGGGGTCTGCGAACCACAAGTTGAAAACCACTGCATTAGACTCTTTAAAATAGGCAGGTCTGGTTAACTTTTATCCAAGAGTTTTAAAAGAGCTGGCAGAGCAGCTCTCTGGACCATTAATGTTGATTTTCAGGGAAAGATTTTCAGGGAAACACCAAGGAAATTCCAGAGGACTGGAAAAAACTAATGTGCCAATGTTTTAAAAAAGTAAATGGACTCAGGTAATTATAAGCCTGTCAGTTTGACAATGATCCTGGGCAAAATATCATAATAGCTAATATAAAATTCAATTAATAAAGAATTAAAGGAGGGAAATATAATTAAGGTCAATCAACATGGGCTTATAGAAAACAGGTCTTGTCATACCAATTGGACATCTTTTTTGATGAGATTACAAATTTGGGTAATAACGGTAGTGTTGATGTAATATACTTAGACTTCCCGGCAAACTGATGGGTCTTAAAATGTAGTCATAAATGGGGAAACATCATCAAACAGGTGGGGTCCCATGGAGATCAGTTCTCAGCCCTATGCTATTTAACTTTTATCAGTGACCTGGAAGAAAAAATAACATCGTTACTGAATAAGTTTGCATATGACATAAATATTGGGGAAGTGGTAAATAATGAAGAGGAGAGTCACGGATACCGAGATCTGGATCATCTGGTGCAAGAAAAGAACATGCATTTCAGTATGGCCAAAAGTAAATCATACATGTAGGAACAAAGAACACAGGCCAGGATGGAGGACTTTATCCTGGGAAGCACTGACTCAGAAAAGGACTTGGGAGGATAATCAGGTAAACGAGCTCCCAGTGAGATGCTGTGGCCAAAAAGGCTAATGTGATCCTTGGATGCAAAAACAAGGGAATCTCAAATAGAAGCAGAGAGGTAATTTTACCTTGTATTTTGGCACTGGTACAACTGCTACTAGAATACTGTGTTAGTTCTGGTGTCCACAATTCAAGAAAAATTAGAAAGGGTTCAGAAAAGATCCATGAGACTGACTAAGACTATGGACAACATGCAGTATAGTGAAGGACTTGAATAGCTCAATCTATTTATCTTATCAAAGAGAAGATTAAAAGGGTGGCATGATCACAGTCTCCTATGTGAAGAACAAGGAAGTAGTAGCCAGCTGAGCCATGCTCAGCACGGCCAAAGAAGCCTCAAAATTCCTCCTAAAGGTGGCCTCCACCTTTCTGTCAGTTGCATCTTTGGGAAAGAAATCTTCCAGTGAGATGAGCATGTCCTTTGCTAATGACCTCCACCCAGAGTATCTACCTTTGGTATTTCTCTGATGCTTTTTTGGCTCTCACTTCTTATGGTATATAAATGCATGCTGGTTTACATGCTTTTTCTTCTCAGGGTATTCCCATTCATCCCTGATTAAGTCTTCAAAGGAAGGGTGTGGCAGAACTGCTGACTCAGGCTGTGATTTGGCTAGCCTTTTGGCTTCTCATCTAATACATCATTTGGTTGGATCTGTATGGTGGATGCCATTTTACTAAATATAGTATCAAATTTGTCAAGGGGGAAAGACTGTTGCTGTGTTTACCCCTTGTCCTGACCAGAGCCTGAATCAGAAAGCCCTCCTATCTTAATAGCGGTGGAGTCTGAGGATGAAATCTCCTTAGCTTTTCTGTATTTTTTCCTTCCCTTTGTGTGCTTCCTGTATTCTTTTGGCTATTTTTGCAAGGCTGTGTTCAGGACAGGGTCTTTTGGGTCTCTTTTTATTGAAAGCCATGGGCCTTCTATATGGATCTTTCTCCGTGTCCTGCTAACACCCATTTATCCAATGTGACAATGGATCAATGTTTGTTGAAAGGGGAAAGGCAGCTCCCAAAGATACTGGCAGGCTTTGAGTTGGCTCCAGTGGGGCTCTCAACACTCTTGTCACACTTGCTGCCTTTGTGATGGCATCAGGTGAATGATGGAAGAAGATAGATATCTCCTGGAAAGATACTTTCTGAATCAGGTACTTGGGTTGTCAGCTTTGTGAGTAAGATGGCGTCCTTTGCCAAGGCTGTGAAAACTTTGTTTCTGGTAGTATGTAAATCCCTAACAGCAGTCTCCCTGAGACCCTCAGAAAATGGAAAGCATCATCGGTTCTTTGGCTAAAGAGCTACCACTTCTCAAATGGCAGTTCCTCAATGGTGACTTGCACTTTGAGTATCCTGATGCTAACAGACAAGAAGTCCATCTCATCATGAAAGCCACAGCCATCAACTCTGTGACTGTGTTGGATGTGTCCATGGCCACCTGCAATGTACTCTAATGATTTTTTTCAACTCCTCCCTGTTGTTCTCCTGTCAGAGATGTCCAACAGGAAGGGAGTGGCCCTCCCCCAGGCAAAAAATATTATATTTTGTTAACAGGACTTGGTAGTTCTGTACCTGAAGTTGGAGTCAGAAGAGTACTCTTTCAACTCACACAGGTCTAATTTCTTTGTGTCTTTGTCTTTAGGTGTACCCTGTAATGACATGTATTTTCTCTTGGACTATGGACACCATTGAGGATCCTGCTGCTGGTGGATGTAAAAATGTTCAATGCCCTTCCGAGGCATCTGGTAACTTTTTTCCACCTGTTTAGATAAGGGAGGAGAGTGGCTGGGTTCTGCCAGAGTCCCTTAGCCGCTTCCAGTCTGCCTCACTGATGGGGAGGGCAAACCTAGCTGGAGTTGTCAAGCTTAAAAACCATCCCCAAAAGCACACGGGCTTCTCTCATACAACTACTATTTCAACATCGAGGGTCTCTGCAATGTTGGACAGCAGATTCTGGAATGTTTTGAAGTCATCAACTCCCAGGGCAGGAGCTGTTGTTACTGCCGCCTCAGGTGATGACATCTGGACAGTGATGCAGCTGGAGAATGGGATCTCCTCCTCTTCATGGATGCATGAAAGAGGGATCTGCTCCAGGGCATATGCAATGACGGTCCCCAGTTAGGCCAGTTATGGCTAAGGTGGCATGGGATACGGATTTGCTTGAGGCTGGATGGCACAGTGCCACTTATGCTTTACCTGGGGCAAGGGACTTGTGGCACCGTCCTTGGGATTGCTCTCTGAAGGCAGGGGAAAGGCATCCTTGCTTGATGCCAGAAAGGAGTAAGCCAGTGAGAGAGAGGAAAAGTAAATCTCTTCAGATGGCAGTGCCATGGAGTAACATGGCCACTGGTTGTCATTCTGGAGCGGGAAATGCTGGAGCCTCTCTGGGGACTAATTGGGTCTACAATCGGCTCAGCCGTCAGCACTAGTATCAGTGCCAGGCTTCCTGCTCCTTGTGCCACATCTTATTTACTAGAGGCCTTGGGAGGCTCAGTCCTTGATGGAGCTGTTTTACATCCTCCTTGTGGGATGATCCTATGTGCTTTTTGGACCTACATTTGAGCTCTGTGCAGGTTTGTCTCTTGGCATTGCCTTTCTGTGTCAGCGGCATAGATGCCAGCTCCATTGTTGAGATTGTCTGTGTCAAAGTCATCAGTGTTGAGGATGTTGGTGCTGAAGTCATCGGGGTTGACGCTGACGGTACAGGTTTTGACTACGGTTCTTCCTTTCTCTGCCTGATCTCAGGATGTGGTGTTGGCTTGGGGAAGTGCTGACTGATGTTGGCTTTTTTAGCTCCACCTTGGCTGAAATTTCCTTTGGGTCTGAAGTGGACATCTGCTCAAGCAAACCCATACTGGTTCCTTGAGCACATGTAACTTGAGTTGAATGTCCCTTACATACAGGTTCTGGAGGAAAACAACCTGCATACCAAACACCTGTCTTCGATGTGGCTCTCTCCAGATAGAAGAGTCAAAGGTTGTATCAATCACTGAGGGGGATGAGTCCATCACAGGATGGCCGAAGTTTAAATTTTGATGGTTTAGCCTCCCCCATGCTGGAATACAGCATCTTGCCCTGCTACTCAAGGGTGTGTGTGTGTCTCCTTTTGGGGAGCAATGGGGGACAGTCAACTCAAAGAAAACATGGAAAAGGGTTGAGATAAGTTTTCTTCAGCAATTTAACTTAAAAAAAGACAAGTTTGAAGCTCTGAAAAGTTGAAGGTTGGAGACTTGCTTGGTTCCATCTTGCTGCCACAGGCAGTTAGATGGAACTGAGGGATGGTGGGATACTCCACCCTTTATGCCCTTGCACAGGAGCTCAAGCAGCCACAGGGCACGTACACAGCCCTGACAGACACGGCTATTCAAAAGAGACTGACCTTGTATGCATGAGACACACGTGCACCTAAAGTGGAATCCATGCTGAAGAACATGCCTTTATTTATACTTTTAAAGCACTGTGTACATTTATAGTGCTATCTAAGCATTTTGTAATAATTCAAAATCCTCAATATTTTTGTATGTATATACACAGAAATTTGTATTGTCTAGATTTATTTTTTTAAAGTTGCAGAGTTTAACTATCTAACTACTACTTAACTAGAATTTAAACATTCAGCTATAATTTTTTTCATAGTCAGAAAATATAGTTCCTTTCTTCATATCCAGTATCTAAATTTTTGCTGTGTTACTGAGTCATCCCACAATAGAAAATTATTTGAAAGTTCTAATGAACATAGGAACCTAAGGAACTGACATTGCTCTTCACAATCTCAGAACACTGGTCAATGTTCTTCTTTATCCTGTAGAATTGCTCCACATATTCAGAACGGCCCAAAAGCTCCACAAAGTCTTCATCATGTGTTATCACAAGAAGCTGAAAGTTGTGCTGTTGTGAGCGGCTTTTTATTATCCTATAGAAGAGTTGAAGTTTAGGACACATTTATGGAAGTTGCAAGCTAACTTTACATAACTTGCAAATAAACAAAATAAAAAACTCAAAAACAACATTGATGCGAGATTCTAATAAATACTATATTCAATAAAAAAGTATGCTAGTTATTATCCCTTCATTTTTAATTTAATTTTTCTTATATGAGAAAATGTGATTAATTACTTGAGTAAAACAGGAATGTATTGAAAACAAACACAGGCTCTCTCTGAATCATCTAATCTGTCCATTAGTCAAATGCTTCACAGTTCGCACTCTTTGTCTCTGAATATCATGGATGCAGTGAACTCTTAGGCAAAGATTAAAGAATAAAGGGCTTTGACCCATATTAATAGCATGACTAAAAAGCCTTTCACTGTTCCTGTGGTAGCCCTAATGTGGATGCACCAAAACAAGGGGCATGAACTGTCAAACAATCTAACAGCCAACGTTCATGTTACTTCCTGGCTATGTGTAAAATGAAAGAAAATAGTGATACAATGTTTTTCTTCTCTTCCAAATAAAGGAGCAGAAATCTAAAGCTCTCCCTGCTCAAAATATAGCAAGAGATGTACAGAATTGGCAAGCCATTAGGCAATATTTTTAAAATAATCATTCCTCATCAGTAGTTAGATCTGATTCTGTTCTCACTTAAAACTGTGTATGTTAATAGAGATACAGAAGCATAAAAACAAATCTATTTGTAATAAAGAATCCACCTTACCCAAGTCTATTAAAACTTAAAAGTTACCCATCCCAAAAAACTCCGAATGAAAGCCAAACTTACTCCACCAGAGCATGTGCAAGAGACTCAATGTTCTCTCGATCAAGATTGGTAGTAGGCTCATCCAGTGCAAGAATGCCACAGTTGAGGCAGAACGTTTCTGCCAGAGCAAGACGAATAATGAGGGAAGCAAGCACCTGAAAGATAATAAAAACCCATTGTTCAGTATATTAGAAAGCACTGATGTACATAACTGTTCAATTTGTAATACCAAGAACAGCAGTCGCAGGCTTTTAGAGTTAAAAGACAACATGCCTGATGTTTGTAAATTTCCATTAACATATTCATTCACCCCAATAGACAAAAATAAATGAAAAAATGCTAATTTAAATCAAACAATTAATTCAAAAGAGCTATGCTAACAGAATGTTGTTAAGGTTGGAAAGTGAAGCACTCAAAACTTAGGAAATAACAGAACTAAGTATGTTCCAGGAACCTTAATTCTGTACCTGTGTAAGAATGGATTATGAGACATGAGGTGGGCACGTTATTTTGACCCACTCCAACACCTTTTGACACTGGATGGCTGAGATCTGTGAGCATATTTTAATGTATCTAGCCCCTTTTTGGGCTACTGAACCACTGATAATTTTTCTCAAATTGAGACACTTGAATTGCCACCACTCAGGCTGATAGAACAGTTACTTACCTATAACTGCTGTTCTTCGAGATGTATTGCTCATGTCCATTTCCAACTTAGGTGTGTGTGCGCGCCACATGCACCAGTCCTGGAAAAATTTTTCCTCTAGTGGTACCCGTATGAGCTGGCTCTAGCGCCCCCTGCAGCAGCGCGCACAAGCGACCGCATATAGATGCCACAGGGTCCCCCTCCCTCTCAGTTCCTTTTTGCTGGAACTCCGACCGAGGGAAAGGAGGGCGGATGTGGAATGGACATGAGCAACACATCTCTAAGAACAACAATTACAGGTAAGTAACCGTTCTTTCTTCTTTGAGTGCTTGCTTATGTCCATTTCCGACTTAGTGACTCACCAGCAGTGTCTCCAGAGGTGGGCAGGACTTCATGGACGTGACCACTGAAGCACCACTCTACCGAAGCCAGCATTGTCTTGAGCTTGCTGCGTCAAGGCACAGTGGGACGCGAAGGTATTCACCGATGACCAGATAGTTGCCTGCAGATGTCCAATATAGGGACGTGCACCTGGAAGGCCGCTGATGATGCCTGCGCTTTTGTTGAGTGGGCTGTCAGGGCCACCAGAGATGCGACCCCAGCTTGCTCATAGCAGGTCTAGATACAGGCCATAATCCACTTCGAGAGATGCTGAGAAGAAACTGGTAGCCCCTTCATTCAGTTTGCAACTGCCACAAAGAACTGCATCAACTGGTGAAAAGTTTAGTTCTGTCAATGTTAAACGCAATTCAAGAGAATACACACGCCTCTCTTCACTGGAGGTGTGAGGCTTGGGATAAAAGACAGGTAAGAAAATATCTTGGTTAAGGTGGAATTGAGAGACTACCTTAGGCAAAAAGGCTGGTTGTGGGCATAGCTGGACTTTGTCCTTATAAAACACTGTGTAAGGTGGTTTTGATGTTAACACCCTAATCTTGGAAACTTGCCTGGCAGATGTAATAGCCACCAGGAAGGCCACCTTCCAGGACAGGTATGTAAGAAAGCATGAAGTCATGGGTTCGACGGTAAGTCTGGAAAGGAGCAAGTTCAAGTCCAACTGAGGAGAAGGCTCTTATTGGCGGGAAAATCCTTTTCAATCCCTTAGGGAACCTGACTGTCATCTCGTGCCAAAAAATTGTTCTACCCACTACCAAGGGGTGGAATGGAGATATGGCCGCCACATGGACCTTGATGGATGAGAAGGCCAGACTCCCTTGCTTCAAATGGAGCAAGTACTCCAAGACAGTTGGAACCGATGCCTTCATCGGGAAAATGCCATGCTCAGCAGCCCAACAGGACAAGCCTTTCCACTTAGCTCTATAAGCCAATCTGGTAGATGGTTTCCTACTCTCCAAGAGCATGTGCGGAACTTGGGATGAGCAGGCCTGCTCCTCCTGACTCAGCCATGGAGAAGCCATGCTGTCAGGTGAAGGGAGGCCAGATCCAGGTGGAGGAGGTCCTGGCACAGGAGGTCTGGTCGCAGCAGCACAGACCATTGCCTGGGTCCCGCCAGCTCCAGCAGCACCCTGAACTAATGTTCTCGGGGCCATGCTGGTGCCATGAGAATAACCTAAGCTTTGTCTCTTTTCTTTTTCAGGAGGACCTTGTGAATTAGAGGAGTTGGGGAGGAAGGTGTACAAGAGACTCCCTGACCAGGAAAGGAGAAAGGTGTAAGTGACAGAGCCTGTACTAAGTCCCTAATGGGAAGAGAAGCAGCGGCACATCCTGTTTGTCCTGGTGACAAAGAAGTCCACTTGGGGACTGCTCCATCTTTGGAAGATTTGGGTCACTATCTCTGGATGGGAGGGACCACTCATCGTGAAAGCAGAAGGACCTGCTGAAATGGTCCGCCAAAGAGTTGCTGATACTGGGGAGATGCACTGCTATTAGGTGAATACCATGAGCGATGCAAAGATTCCAGAAACGCATAGCTTCCTTGCACAGGGCCGGGGACCGGGCCCTGCCCTGTCTGTTGATATAGTACACTGAGGCCAAACTGTCCGTGAGGATCTGCACCACCTTGTGGGATAGATGCAGAAGGAAAACCATACAGGCCAGACGAATTGCCCTAAGCTCCTTGATACTGATGTGCAGAAGCCGTTCTCGTGAGGTCCACATGCCTTGGGTTTGCAGAGAATCCAGGTGAGCGCCCCATCCTAGGTCCATGGCATCAGAGATCTGAATGACTGACGGCTGGGGCTCTTTGAAGGGCATTCCCAAGAGCACTTGGCGCAGGCTCATCCACCAAACCAGGGAGGTAAGTATTTCCAGAAGGACAAGTATCCTGTCCAGGTGGTGCCTGGCTGGACAGTACACCAATGCCAGCCACATCTGAAAGGTCTGAGATTCAGTCTGGCATGGCAAATCACATAGGTGCAGGCTGCCATTTGGCCCAGGAGGCTGAGGCAGACTCTTGCTGTCATGAAGGGGTGGGCTGAAATGCAGGTTATGATCTCTGACATTGCTAGGAACTGCTCCCTTGAGAGGAACACTCGGGCCTTGAATGAATCCAGCATTGTACCAATGAATTCTATCCTCTGCACAGGAACTAACGTGGATTTTTGCTTGTTGAATAGGAGACCAGTACCTGATAAACGCTTTGAGTAGCTGTGATGCTGGCCTAAAACTGGGATCTCGACCTGCCCCTGATGAGCCAATTGTCTAGGTAAGGGAATACTTGTATTCTTTTTTTTGCGGAGGTATGCTGCCACCACCAACATGCACTTGGTGAAGACCCTTAGCGCAGTCGAATGGCCAAAGGGGAGCAACGCCAACTGGTAATGGCGATCTCTCACTGTAAATCTCAGGAATCTCCTGTGGCCAGGAATGATAGCAATGTGAAAATAAGTGTCCTTTAAATCGAGAGTGGCATACCAGTCACCCGGATCCAGAGAAGGAATGATGGTGGCTAGGGAAACCATACGAAACTTTAGTCTTCTGAGGTATTTGTTGAGGCACCTTAAGTCCAGGATAGGCCTCAGACCTCCCTTTGCTTTCAGAATTAAGAAGTAATGGGAGTAAAAACCTTGACCCTGAAAGTCTCATGGGACCTCTTCCACTGCGCCCACATATAGAAGTGCTCGGACCACCTGCTCGAGGAGTTGCTTGTGAGAGGGGTCTCTGAAGAGTGATGGGGAAGGAGGATGAGAAGGTGGGAGTGAGGCAAACTGGAGGGTGTAGCCGGTGGCCACCATGTTGAGCACTCATCTGTCCGAAGTTATGGCAGCCCAGGCTGGGAGGAAACGGGCCAAATAAGAGGGAAACAGAAGACTGGGTGGATCTGTAAGTGTAACTGGTAGGTCACTCTCGAGCGCACCTTCAAGAGACCTGTTTCCAGTCTCAATTATGGCGGCTAGAGCCTGGGCAAGGGCTGGCAGATGACAACTGGCCCTGGCATTTCTTATAGTCTTTTTTTCTTTTTCTAGGCACCCCTGTGGGGATGATCCCCAGAATGTTGCTCCTGCTTGGGCCTGAAGTGCCTCCTAGATGAAGGCGTATACAGGCCAAGGGACCTCAAGGTAGCACTCAAGTCTTTCATGCCGTGCAGCCTGCAATCTGTTTGCTTGGCAAACCAAGGAAGCTGGTGGCGCCTCTATGTGGGTGCATGTGCATGCCTCTGCAGGGGGCACTAGAACCGGCTCATACAGGTACAACTAGGGGAAAGGTTTTCCAGCACCAGTGCATGTGGCAGGTACACACTTCAGTTGGGAATGGACGTAAACAAGCACTTGAAGAAGAAACTATGTTACTAAGTCTGATTGATTAGGGTCTCATGTGATCTTATGATCACATGAAAATTATAAACACATCATGGGAACTGTAGCATGAGTATACTCTTCTAAAGGATACTTTCCAGTGACCATGGATGCAGGCTCATATTTCCTGATGAACTAGTTCTCAGAAAATGACTAAGAAGAAGAAATTAACATGTTCCACTCTCATTTACAAAGGGCTCTCACACAACATCCTAGGCTACTGCAACTGTGTTTTTATTTTATGTTTACACTGCTGTCTGGTAAAAAGTTTTTGATTTTCCTCAAAATATAATCTGTGAATTTTCATATATATAAAAAAGGACAAAATTGCTTTCAGCAAGAGATTAATTTGAGGCCGTTTCCCACACTTACATGACATGTATGCAATTTTCATAGAATATCCTTCCAATGCATCAGTGTCATGGAACACCCAGAAATATTTTGCATCACTCATTTTAATTTTGGGGTATTTTTTTCCTTTCCTTATCTTCACTTCTAAAGATCCAGAATATGCCTATTCTCCCAACTACCCAAATCTCCCACAGACTTCTTGTCCCTCGAATGTGCATTTAAATAAAATGATGTAACATACCTTTTGCCCAGCACTACATCTCCCTCGCATATCAAGAGCAGTATCTCCTTTTATCATTACTACTCTATAATTGTAGCTCCTCCTTTTATCAGACGCTGAAACATTTTCATCTGCATCAGAACGAATTTCTATATGTTCAATATCTAATAGGGGAAGAAAATGCAATCACATGATAAAAAATATGTTTTAAAACAATGGATTGAGACAGGAAGGTGATAAAATGTGTAACAGTTAAAAATAGTTGGGAAAGTAGAGAGAGTGCTACTGTAGGCAATATAAATATACAAACAATGTATCTTTGACATTGTGGATCAATAAATCTGCCAAAGGCAAAACTAAAGAAGTGTGTTCAATGGCACAAGTTTTTTCCTTGGAAGGATGCCTGAACTTTGGAAAATATGGGAATGGAATGAATTACTTCTGATTATTCCAAACCATGGTTAACCACATACTTCATTACTACTACAATCTACTCACATTTTAAAGTGAGATAGATGCAGATTCTGAAGAATGGAACCTTCTCTATTTTGATATCTTAGCTTTTCATATTTTGAATACACTTTTTATTATAGACCATTCTATACCTACTAGACAGCATCTGGAGACCGATACTGATAAAGTGAAATGACAAAAAATAATGTATGTACCTTGCCCTCTGTAGGTGCTTCGCCAAAGATCACGAATGATTTTGTTGATTTCTTCCATTTTCATGCTGTGAAATGTCATTATTGCTCTAAAAAAGGAGAAAAAAAAACCAAACAAAAAAACCCTATTCTATTTGCTTTGGATGTAACTGTGTACTGCAGCTGACTGCAAGTTCCTTGGAAGAAACACCAATTTTCCCTCTATATCTTCCAAGCAAACAGCCGGTACTCAAATACTTTTTAAAAATAGTAATTTATAGCGGTGAGTAGAAATATCCATTCAATAAATACATTACAGACAGATAAATATTCCCTTGCTTATGCATCCTTTTATTTTTTACTGCTAACATATTTTCATCTTGAGAGATGTTGGAGCAACGGAAGCAAAATTCTTTGTCTGCTCTTCTCACGGCTTGTCTACACGGTAATTTACAGCACAGCAATCCAAGAAGTGAATCTACAGTGCACCAGTTTGTGTTGTAGCCACCACATTCTGGGACTTTTACTGTGCTGTGGCTGTGTTCACATGAGATGGTATCCCATGGTAAGCTGGTATACTGTAGCTTCATACCCTCACTTGAAGCGCAGTAACTTGCCATGTAGACAAACTCTTATATTTGCAATCATTCACTGAAGAACAGGGTTACTAACTTGTAATGTAATCATAAGTCACATGTAAAATCTGCATTTCAAACCTTTACCAAAAAATAAGTCTCCCCAAATTTGCAGTGAATATGAAGCAATTCTGATTAAGTTATATTAGGGTTATTACATTATGTTTAACATTAAAGTGACAAAAACAAATTCAAAGTTATGGACGAACCACATTATTTTAAAAATCTCAGTGAACTTTTACAAAAATGTCACCTGCTTAAGATTCTGAAAGTTATGAACAGTAGACTTAGGCCCTGATCCTGGAAACAGTTTTGCTGGTGACTATCTTTACATATGTAAGTATGCTCACTGAGTCCAGTACGTGAAGTTACTCAAATGCATACATTTACAGAATCAGTCTTTCTTGGTTTCTCTTTCAGAGAAAATGACATCACAACTATCATAAACAGAGATTTGAAAAAAACTTTCTATTCTAAATTTCTAGCTTCATTCCCTTTATTTATGTAGTTGATGTCTGTCATTCTGCCAGACATACCAACTCTACAGCTCAGATTCTTGAGGAGTTTAGAGAAGTAATTTTTTAAAAGAGGGTGCTAATTACAATTTTATTAAACAAACTTCTTAGTTCCTTTCAGATGTTGTTAGCTTTATTTACTTTTTTTATTAAAGGAACAGAAAAAAAAGCACTGCCTTTTATCTTTCTGACTGATTCTATGTAATGGTTCCAATTTTCAAAGAAGTTCAGGGAATTAGCTATTCATTTAAAATGAACAGAGTTGTATGGCTAAGTACCCTGGACTTCTTTGAAAATCTCAGTATTTCTAAATATTGAAGCACACAGGTAATTCTTAAGCACTGATTTGTAAACCATTCAATATTTAGGCACAGCAGGAAGGCAAAAGGATATCATCAAGAACTGTGGGCTTAGAAACTCCCAGAAATATTTCTCAGCAGTGTCTTGCTTCACAGACACACATATGCTTCTGAAACAGTGTGCATATACATGGCATCACACCTCCTTCCCCATTCTATTCATTTTTTCCAGGTACTGAAATTTACCAGAATCCTACTTTTGAAGCACTTTTGAAGAGAAACATTGTATATTTTGGCAACTTGCCCTGTCTGCAAAAACAAAGCAGATTATAGGAGTGGAGGACACCATTTGCAAACAGAATGGTATTTTAAGTCACATTTAGGGATTTGTCAGTTTTGCAAGTGAACCTGGTAAGAATTTTGTCTTCCTTCACTACAAATGTCCATCTTTATCAAATTTGAAAGTACAAATATGCCTTCGTTTTTAAAAAATACAAAAATTAAATCATTTTAGCTGTGAACAAGATCTGGCAAGAGACTAATGGACATCATATAACATATCACAATCAAGGATTGTGAAGCTTGGTCTGCATTCCATATACACTGTTAAAATTATGGATTGGTCACTAGGCAAACTTATAGTTACTGACTATAGTGGAACGAGCAAACAACCCTATACCAGCACAGGATGGCTCACCTTCCCTGCCTCTTAGCCCAGCCAAAGTGCATTAAAACTATTAAAAAACATGAAAATTAAAATTAAAACCATAGTTGCAACAGAAGCAAAAATGTTAACTCAGTCATCTCCTTTTATTTTAACAAATTCTTACTCTTTTGGACAAGACTGGAAAATCACTAATATTAGGAGGCATAGAAAAATATTTACTAGATAGATACTTGATTGCTTTGGTTCTCTTTCTTAAGGATGGAGAAGCAAACCTTGTCAGAACACGTTTTTCATAGATTTTAAGGCCACATAGGACCATTAAGATAATCTAGCCTGACATCACGGTAAGGCTATGAAATGCCCAGATATTTAAATGGCAGTGAATGGAAGAGGTGAGATCTGAACTCCTGATCATATGGCTCCCAGAGCTCTGCACCTTCTCCTAAACAGTATTTTAATGCAATCTCTTATAAATTCTAATAATTTCTTCAGAGATAAAACTTGTAGTACAATATTTCTCTGTGGCTAACTCTGTTGACCAAACAATGGTCTTTTGAGTCAAGGATTTCTTCGTTCACACTATTATTTAATTTTTCTTATCTCTGTGTTGTCTTGTAGACAATTTGAAGTAATTTATGAGATTTTGCAATTATCTATCTTGGTGTTTTATACTGTTCCATCAGCATAGTATATGAGTACCTGGAAAGTAAAACCAATGGCAAAAGCAAAGTCACTAGCAGATTTAATGTAATCTCTGACATGTTTCCCTTTTCAAGGCAAAACCTTTGCTTGGGGTAGGTGAGAGGTTTTTTTTTTCTTTTTGTTTTAAAGATATTACTAGTTTTCTTTTTATTATTGTTGGTAGTTTATTGGTAAGGGAACATCAGAGATGTGAGCATCATTCCTGTGGTAGAAACAGTTTTTGTATTAATAGTCATGGACAATAAAGAAAAAAACATGGGTCTTTTGTTGACGTGTATATAGAAAGGTAAGCTCTTTTTCTCCCTTTTAGCTAGAAACATTTTTGCCCCATTAATATTTTGAAGGAGTTAGGCTTGAAAAGTCAACTCAGGCACTCACTCTGCAGTCAAGACGTCAATAGAACGTTGGGCTTCGAAATTAGCAGATACTGAGGGAGACAAAGTAGTATCTTCTTGATTACAGAGTGCAGGGGACTCTTCCCTTCCTTCTGCCTCTCCCAAGAATACTGTTTCAATCGTTTGGAAATGCTCAATTCTAGTTATAAATTCCACCCACATTGTTCTACAGTACTAAATCTGACAAAAAGACTTCACTGATTCTCCTCTAGTAATATTAAGCATGTATGTTTTTTATGTTGAATCTTTTTCTTTTTTGGGGCATTGAACCAAAGACCTGCTAAAAGTAAGCACTGAAGGAAAGATGCATTTTTGAGTTGACCTTTAAACAGAAAGCAGCGCTGAACCTGGTGCTCTGCTATAATATCAGATAAGAACATGGAAATAGAAGTAGATTGCTGGCTCACGTCATTTACATGAATGCTTCTTTTTTCCTTTTTTAAACGGGCAATAAAATGTGCCATTTCAAAAAATATTTTTTCCCACCTGCTCATCGACAGGAACATTCTCCATGTGTTGGTGAGATATTCGAAATTCCCAATACCATCAATCAGAATTGCTAAGAATGAATGAAGGAAAAAAGCCTTCAAAAATTCTCAAGGATTTTAGGAGTTTGTGACTCATCTATATTTATTACCAATGTTCAAATTTTAAAACAATAAAACTAAATGAAGAAGAATGAACCTTATAGCAAAACCTCTGACAGAACAAAAGTGCAGACAAAATGCTGGTTTTCCCAGCCTACATGTAGAGATTTCAAACTCTGACCATTAGAGGCAACATTTCTTCTCACTGATTATTGTAGATTACCAATAAGTGATGCTTATCTGTTTTTTCTTGAAATTACATGACTGGATTTCCTGTATTGCCTTAAACAGACACACAATAGAATCTATACCATGTAAGTGAGTTCTGAACTCGAAAAGGGAAAACTGAAGGGGAATTCCTGGAGAGCATGGCCATTTAGGTTGTAATGTAAAGAACTGTACATGCTAAATTTTAACAATCACTATTTAATGAATTTTGGAGAATCTTACAGTGAAATATTAACAAATCTTTAACCAAAATTAATCTTTTTTAGTAATAAATTTATTTCTGTTTTACTAATTTAGTATTCTGAAAAAATGTACACGTAAAGAAAGTGGTTTCACTGGAAATCAACCATTGAACATTGCAGCAAAACACAATGAGGTAAAAGGTACTGAATGAAACTGTAATAAATTTAAATTTTAATCCTTATTCATCTATAAGTATCTATGGTTAAGTCATTATCTATGGAGAACTAACTTTTATATGTCCACAATACATCAATAAAAGACTATTATGACTGTAATAATTTACTATTATACACTAAGTAGCTTAACATCAGCCCCAAACTGTGTTCTTTGTGTCTCAGAATCTTTATACATTACAAAAGACACTGAAAAGTATTTATTTTGGTTTAAATTCCATTGTAAAGTAAACATGTAGAATACCTTTACAGGTAAAAAATTATATGCTCAGTAGAAATGAAAACTGAGTTTATTGCTTTTAAAAAAATTATGGAGGGAAAACAGTCCCCAAGAGCTTGCTTTGCCTTTTCCTTTCACTTACCATAGACCCTGGGCATGAAGCCATCAGCTCTTAAGAAACTCCCACTAGTACAGAATGCTTCACCACATCTCTTCAGCAGTACGGGCTACCAATAATGCATGCAACCTGTCCTCAACTCTCTACTCTGGTTTCCTATATATCAATAAAAATTCAAGTTCTCAATCTTTATCTGTAAGGTGTTCAATAGCCTAGACTGGCTGAGCATATCTAAAAGATCAACTAAAGCTTTGGGATGAAGACAGTGGTCAACAGCTCTGCTCCTCAAGGACAGTGGAGCTTTCTAGCAGAAGGGAAAGCTCATCTTTCTTGAGGGGGTCATTCTGAGACTAGAATGAGCTTCCATAGGATGTAAGGATCATCACAAACCTCACCACATTCTACTCTAAGGAGCATTTGTTCAATATTTTCTTCGCTAATAGAAAACACAGCATGTACATTAAAAAAAAACCTAAAACACCATCAAATCAAAACACTACACTGCATACACGCTTCTCCACTTGATATGAAAGAGAGAGAGCTCAAATCACTTGTGACAAATGTTAATCATACTTATTAATGCATGATTAGAAGGTGCTAAGATAGTATGGGGATAAGGGTAGTACAAGAAAAGAAAAGAAAAGAAAAGAAAAGAAAAGAAAAGAAAAAAAAAGAAAAGAAAAGAAAAGAAAAAATGGGTTGGCATCCAAATACCTAAACAGATTCCATATTGCTCATAATGTTACCTTGGACTTTTTGTCTTATGGGGCTATATGAAATAAAACCTGCAGTAAGAAATCTCTGATTATCCATAACACACAATTATACCTTGTGTATATTTACTAAGCCCAGAGTTCACTTTTCCAAAGAAAAACCTCTGGGAAGCGTGCCAATGATCAGAGGGAGGGATGAGAAAATGAAAACTCTATGTGAGTCTCCTTACGCAGTTTTCTAAAAATTCTTTTATGTGGGAAAGGAGCCATAGGAGAACAGGCCATCTGCATAGAGGCCTGTGCTTTCATACCACCTTTGTAACTTCTTCTCTTTCCAAGACAACCCTGCTGCTATGGAACTGTGCTGCCTGGGTTTCTCCTGCCTGCAGCTGATCTGGAGAACCCCATGAAAGGATATTTCTTAGCATGGAGAGGGGTCTATACAAAAAGCCAAAACAATGATCCTGTGTTATCATTTAGATGAATTCATTGTAAAGTTTTGCAGAGTATAATGATCTGAATCTTCTTCTACACCGCCTAACATGTACATATGGGACGCAAAGAGTCTCTTCAAAACACTGTGAATGGAATGGGTATAAGAGGGTTAAGAAGACAACTTTGTTACTGATTTGTAACTTAACTGGTTCAGCAGCACTGCATACATGAAAATGGAGTGGATGAAATGATGACAGATATACCTTAACTTATGGGGACTTTCTTGTGTGATGTGCTGAATTATTTTCTTCATTAATAAAATTTATTTTAAGAAAACAGCTATCTTCATCCCATCTTCTAGATATAAAGAAGTTCTGGTTGCAAGTTTTCAGGATAAATATTACAGAACCATTTAAAAAGAAAACCCACACATTTCTACAGGAACTTTAAACTTAAATAACAGATTTTATATCTGTGAAAGACATAAAATCATGGTATTTTCCAAGAATGTAAAGAATTTTTAAGAATTAATTTGCTCAGTATTTCTAAATTATCCTAGAAAGCTTGAAATTGAAAGCTGTTTCCATACCACAACTCTTCCCCTTCCTGTTGTAGTCACCCACTGGTTTGTTATTCACTGTTGTTGATAAGTGTTGGGCTACTATATGAATAATTTATTTTTATAAAACTGAAGAATTTGTTTTGATCAAACCTTAACCAATTTTGGCCCAACCAACCTTGGCAATGTCCTTTTAAAATTACACTTGAAGAGGAAAGAATATTGATCAGACATTTTTTCCAATGGTTACATGATAAGTCAACTTTAGTGACAGTTTGCAATGCAAAAGATAATATTGCATTTCATAAGTTATTTTAGTTTTAGGCTCAACAAAAGAGAGATTTGTGGCATCATTAATTGTAAAACAGTCTGCAAACATTTAGGGGCCACCATCATATTACAATACTCACTTATCAAGTGCCTTGTAGTATATGTCTAGGTCCCTGTTTACCAGCTCTGTTGTTCTCATAACAATCATCATTTCTCGGTACTTTTCCTCAGCATCTTTGAACTGAGATTCTTGAAGTTCTTTCTTAAATCGAATGATCTCATCCTCAAATCCATGCTGCCTACCTACTGCCAAACTGTGATTTCTTTTCAAATCCTCTATTTTCTTCTCAAGACATTGTCGTTCACTGTCAAGTAAGAGAGGAATCAAGATATATAAAGTGTTCTGCATTTATGGCTTCACATACAAATCTCTTTAAAAAAAGGCTCTATTTCCCTACTTGTGCCAGAAAGTAACACTTTGTATGGAAACATAAGTATTAGAAATTAATCCACCAGGCCTAAAGTATGTTTATTAGTCCAAAAGATGGAGATGTACTGTATAAGTATATTTACTATTGGCAAAAAGTGAGAATATTTTTGATAGAACTTGTTTAGTGAATAAGTGTAAAGCTACTATCTAGTTAGAGAAAACGAAGTATCAACTTTGGAGGCTTGAATGCTAGAAATATATAAAATAACAAGTCTGACAATAGGGACCTAATTATTCATGATGCTGCTCAGCAACAAGATTATTATTTTGATTATCTGTTAGGTTTCAATACTATATTTGGCAGTATACAAACAAATATAAAAGATAGCTACTGTCCGAACGAATTTACAGTACAAGGGACTAATGCCAAACTGCTGAAATCAAGAGATCTGCCACTGCCTTTTATATAAGCAGGATTCAGCATGAAGAAAAGAGACAGGAAGACAAGATATAGTTGTCCAGCGAAAGGAATTAATTCCCCGTACTGTTTGGATTTATTATGGAAAAGTCATTGAAACCATTCAGAGTGTAGCAACAACAGAGGGCAAAGATACTCTCCCAGATACTCTTTTTTGAAATTAAACAATCAAACATGGTATTTTTAATTTCATATGACAAAACTATATTCTGACAGTGCTCAGAAGATATTAAGATGTTAGATATAGGATATAATAGAAAATAAAAGTGGTAAAATGATTATTTTATAATTCTATCTGATATGATGGTTTGGATTGGTCTCCACAGCAGTCATACTGTGACAGGATTACATATACAGACAGGATTGGTCTCCACAGTAGTCATAAAGTATAGATATAATTAAATTGGGGCTTGATCCTGCAAACACACAACATCAAATGGACTTATGCACGTGTGTATCTTTACTGATGTAAGAAGTGTTTGTTGGATTGGACCTATGGAGATTTTGTAAACCTGCCATCCTCAAAACTATGTTTCTGGAGTATTTGCTGATCAAATGGTGCTGGCCTCCCTCTTAATTCCAGCTGCTAAATGACACAATAAGACAGGAAAATATTTAACGTTCTTTTAATGAGCACCACTTTTCAATTTAAACAATTATCTTATGCTGTAACTGACAGAGAGATTTTATGCAAGCATGAATTTGGAGAGGAAGTACTCTGTGTGAGAGGGAGGAATGGTGATCCATGAAACAATCTCTCTGTTAAGAAGAGGTCAACTTCTAGAAAACTCTTGCTTAATATTTAAGAAGTTATTTTTTTTAAAAAAATTATAAGATAAGCCTACTTTTTCAGTTGTGGGATTTTCATTTCCCCCATCTCCTTCAAATGTTGTTTTCTTTCTTCTTCAACTTCTTTTAGCTCTTCATTTCTTTTTCTTAATGTAAGGTTATCCTCTAGCCATCTTTCCTGTATCTAAATTCAAATAAAATCAAGCAGTTTAACAGATTAATGAATTTTTCAAACTCCATATATTTTTTAATAAATACATAATTTTCAACACCTACATGAGACCTTTGGATTACTTTGAAACAGGCATGTACTATACAAACATTATAAAATTAACAATATTTCCTCCATTCAGAGCTGTCAGTTTATCAATGGCTCTGGATAGATAAGTCTGTTGAGATGAAACTTGCCACGAACCATGTATGCCTCAAAATGCCTTTAGGCACTACAATTATTATTATTAATAATTAAGTATCAGACATGCCAGTGGGATTTTTGCTTGCAAATAAATCAAAATTTAGATGAAACTATAATACATTATTTTGATTAAACACACAGTATGGTGAAATAAAAAAGGGATAAATTCAATCTAATGATTGAGTGTATAAACAATATTTGATAAATGCATCACTAACGCATTTCAAATATTAAAAAAGCACAAGTACAAGCTGATAAACACATTCAAAAAGAGTGACTAGCAGATTCTGATGCCTTGATTTCCGGGTATCATTAAAGGGCCCTTGTACTTAGAAGGATTTACATCCAAACTTACTAGTCACTTTTGAAAATTTATTTTGAAAATAAATACTGTGTATTTATTCCTTTTGGACTACCATGTAAACTGAATATTATAGACCCAACTATTCAAGAATGTATCTACTTAAGCATGTGTAAACCATGGACTTTTCTGGGCTGAAACATACATGGTAATTATTCTCATTAAGGTCCTGCTCATGCAAACTGATCTATGTGGGTCCAGTGTGGGTCACTCCTGAGTCAACACAGCTCTGCACGTGGTGCTAGGGACAACTTGCCTGGACCTGACTACAGGATCAAGGCCTAAGCATTCAGTATATGGTCTATCATAAACCAAGACCAATACAAACCTACCTTTTGAGTATCAATGTCTTGTCTAATTGCTCCCATTTCTTTACTTATCCTTTCTTTCTGTTTCTCACAATTAGCTAGTTGAGTTTTTACTTCATCAAGTTCAGATTCTTTTTGCTATAGAAAAAGGAAATTTTATTAGTTTAACAAAAGATAACGTTTAACAGTATTTTTATTCTTTTTATTTTAGAATTACCTTTTTATAGTCTTCTTTTCCTCCCTGAATATAGTTCTCAATTACTTTCACATAGTCGTGGATATTTTTAATTTTCTCTTTGATCTCATTTATCTGTGGAAAAAATATTTAATGAAGTATAGTTTTATGTTTAAGAACTGTGTGTGTGTGTGTGTGTGTGTGCGCGTGCGCGCGCGCGCGTAAAATTCACAGAACTGCATACACTTTAAGTATAGAACATTTTCAAAATACTGTCATCATAGCTAAAACATACTTAGCTGTGAAACAATTTAAGACAGGTATAATCCAGTTTAGCTCACATTACCATATTTTTCAAAACACATTCAAAATCTTATATTCTCTAGCAGTAAAATGCATAATCTACTTTTATTGACTGTGGTTACACAGGATTTTTCCCCTTAACAAGGCTATTTATGATATTATAACATTTTATTGATTTTTAATTAACTGTTGTCAGAGCTGTAAAGTAGCCAGCTGCTTTGGCAATTGGTACCAATATAAATTCTAAACAATCTCACACATTTGATAGTTTGCTTCACATTAAATCTTTTATTATGTAAATCCGCCACAATCCTCAACAAGGCAAGCCTCCTTATGATAAGGATCCTGCACCCTTGTCTAAAAAAGTGAATTATTTTAATTGACTGAATTTCTACTATCCCAACCTAAGCAAAATACATTTTATTAAAGTGTGATAAGCAGTCTAACCTTCTCTTGTGTTACTTTATTACTTGTATTCCTTTTGTTGATTAGATCTACTCGCTCCTGCTGAAGTTTTTCTAACGTTGCTTCCAAAGGAAATAGCTGATCCTTCGCTTCCTGGGGAGGGGGAAAAAAGCCAAAATGCAAATTTTCCATTAGAAATCCATCCTTACCTTCAAAATTGTTTCCTGTTATTGCTTGTAAAATTGTGAAAAGAGTACATGTGAATACACCTATCTTTTCTGTGATCTGGAATTTTTTTTAAGGAACAGTGTTTATTTTTCAGTGTTGGAAGATGGAAGATTGTGAAATATGCAGATAAAGCAAGTGCTTTGGATCCCCAAATGTATACAGTGGCAAAATAAACAGGAGGAATTTTTAAAAATCTTAATTTTCATGATAATTGATAATGTTAAAATAGGACAATTCCTAGTGCACCACAGTTAAATTCAGTATTTAATAGTCTTTCCACAAAAGTAAAGCAATTACTATTGGATTTTCTTACTTGGATCTCTCTGTATAAAGATTGAACCTCAGTGGACAATTCCACAGTCTGATCCTCCAGTTGTTGCCGGCGCTGCATACTACTGGAAATTTGTAGCTTCTCTGCTTTAAGTTCATTCACGGTACTCTTTAGCTGCTGGATTTGAGTTTGCTGGTCCTGTTTAATTTTTTGATTTAACTCAATTTTACCAGTAACTGAAGAAAAATTTTTAAAAATACATATTTAATCAATCTTAGACTAACTGAAACTTTTTACACTGCACTAACTGAAATCTTACTCTTAGTATCAGATGACAGATTATAACGTACAAAATGAAAAATGAAAAGTAGCATGCCTGACATGATTTAATTTAAAAATATTAAATAATCAACTATTGATTTAAAACATTAAAAATATAAATAAGCATATGCTTTAAAATATAGACTTTCATAAAAGAAGTTTTAAAATGTTTCAATATTCAAAATGCAGGGAGGCTGGCAAACTACCAGGTTACTTGTATGATTTACCTGTATCCAAAAGGTGTTTTTTTTCTTGTTTTTCCTGGTTTACTTGTAGAACAGTTCGACCTAAGTCTACCCCTTGCAGCTTATTAGCCTGCTGGGCAATTTTTCGTTCAACATCCCTTAAATCAGTCTGAAAATAACAGTAAAAAAAGTTAAGATTTTTGTAGTGTTCATTGCTGTATTTAATAACTTTAAGAATAAATCTTGCACTTAAACTACTTCAAATTCAGAGCAGTTTATACTAAACTGTAATTTAAACTAAAATGTACTATTTATATTTAAAACAAATGTACACGTGGATGAGGTTATTAGAAATTGAGTTGATACTATAGACAAAGTTTGCAAAGGGTCCTTAACTCAGATTCCAAAATTGCATAATTTATCTTGAACACCAAAACATTCTCAAATTCAGAACTTCAGATGTGCATGGGAAAACAGCATTCAATCAAGGGTTTTGATCTGAAAAACTCAGGTGTGCAAAATTGATGATGCAATTTTGTAGTCCATTTTATTAAATTAGGCACAATTATAAAAGCTTACCCTTTAGGTCCGTTGAAACAGAGAAAGGAAAAATGTAGCCAGAGTAACAAATATATAATGATCTATGCAGAACCAAGGGAATTTTAAATCAGTATAATCAATACGACTTCCTTCAAATCATATAGGGTGCAGAAGTATATACTTTATTTCATGCCCATTTGATACCTTCCTTGATCATTGTGCCATGGTTTGAAAAGGTGAAACTGTGTGTCAACTTCTTTTTTTTTTTTAAATCAGTCAGAATTAGGAACATTCCTGAATTTATCCTCCCTTATTCATTGCTGCATGAATATATTCACTTAATTATGGGGCAAATCCTGCCCCTACATGTGTGGATTGCACTATAGCAAACGAGCAATATTTGGAGAGGCACACAGTATGAAGTCCAGATGCAGGATGAGTTGAAACAGAATGGAAGAAGGTTAGGGCTGTAAAGGACAGTTCAGTCACTAAGTTGGAGTAGCTTTGAGAGTGGTTATGTTCCCACCTAAAGGCCAGGAGAACACAGGAAAAGGATCTCTCTCCCACTTCCCCCATAGAGTTCCACAAAATCCAGGGATTCTTGTGAATTGTTTGTAAAGCACTTTAGGAATCTCTGTAATTAAGAGCACTATACAAATAGATAATATTATTACCACATAATCACCTGTGGTAGCTTTGTGTTTATTTTTAAAAAATCCTCTTTTTCCTTTATTGACTTTGAGATCCTTCATCATTTAAAGGCACTGTGATGTATTGCATACCAAGGTAATATTAAGGGAGTGTTATTTTATTAATTAAGAATTCTAGTAGACTTACCTGATATCTTTCCATAAGTGTTATATCTTGTAAACATGCTTTGGCACTTTCCTCCTCAGGCATAACTGTACCTAAGAGAGTTTCCTGCTCTTCTACATCACTTTTTAGGCGTTGAATATCTCGGTTTACATTCTGTAGCTTGTTTCTTAAGTCTGGTATGTCCTTTTCTTTAAGTTCAGTTATGGTATGCCTTAACATAAAATATAATTGCCCATTTAAAAATAGTAGCATAAGCTCAATATAATGGGTAAGTTGTTCTATGATTTAAAATTGGAGTAGATGAAACTATTTTACAGAAATTGTCACTTAGTGAAACCTGCCCATCTGGTCATCTCATTCATTAAACTATGGTAACATCCCATCCCCTCAGTCAGCTGAGATCAGATCAAAGCAAAGAAAAATTATTGAAGCAATGTGCTCATGCTAGACTCAGATATTACAGAAAACCACTATACAATACTACCACCTTGTGAAGGAAAAGCGTTTCAGATTTTTATATTATGTACATTTTTCCTCTCTTACATACTAAATCCCATGCAACCAGACTCTACTAGAATACAGGTTCTCAAAACTTCTTGAGGCTGGAAACCCTTCACCTCTTTGCAAAATTCATACTTTTTCCACCTCAACCCCAAATTTTGTTGGTATTGATATGAAGGCTCAGGAATCTGACTAAACTTTTTTTCAGTTTTGTTTTGGGATTTTATTTTGGGGAAGTGGTGGGGAGAGAAGAAAAGGAGGATAATTCAAGGTGCTCTTTGTAATACATTTTTCCCAGTAGAAAAGATGCAGACAATTTTGAAGCAAGGAGATTGAATCTTTGTAGCGATATCAGCAGGGATCCTTCCTGTGATTTTTTTAAACATTACCTCTATCTGGTGCCATCTGGCAAATTCCAGAGACAACAACAATTAAACTGGTCTTTAGGAATATCTAATATTAAGGGATAACATTCTCATTCTCATTCTCTCTCTCTCTCTCTCACACACACACACCCCCCGCCCCCCTCCTCAGGAATAAAGAGCATATACTGGGGACCACAAGGAAGTCCCTGCGGACCTCAAGTTAAGAGCTCCTGATCCTAAAGGCCTGAATACACACAACCTTCTCAGAAACAGAAAGAGATTAATACAAATAATTGATTTATTTACTCCTGTAACAAAATGTTTGTAAAATGATGAGCTTAATTAACAGTGTTTTTAGCAATATAGCCCACACTTCAGCATTTATGGCAAACAAATTTAACATGAAACACAATGAAGACATTTTAGTAACAGCATAAATCATTTCACCATTTTAATTATAAAGATGTTAAAAAGTTAAAAAGATGTTATACTAGAAATGACCATGAAAAAGCCATATTTAACCAATTCCTCTGCCTAACCTCCTACAGAAATGTGAAAGTACTGGAACTGTCAAACATATAGCACAGCCTAAACAGAGTAGAGAACAAAGCTCTTGGCTATTATATATTGGCAAAATGACAGTTTTGAGGGTTAGTGTTTTGAGAATTGAATTATCTACTCCCAAAGTATTTTCCTCGTGATTCCTTGTAAAAGTGTGTAACAAGAGGCATAGCATGCTCTGCTTGGTACCTTACCTTATTGGTTTAAGCCCCATCATTTCATCACGTTTCTTTTCTCTTCTTTTAAGCTCAGATTCTGTTGACTTTAGTTTATCTGGAGCAAGACGTAACTTGGACTGAAGATCGCTAATTACATCTTGCAGTTCTGACTCTGTTTGAAAGACCCTCTGACAAACTGGGCAGCATGATTGGTTCTCATCTGTCAGCTGTGTAATAAACTGTGAATAAACTGCTGTGGCTCCAGCTAGCATAGCTATTTTTAAAAGAGTAAATTAAAGTTTGCCAATTAAAGCAATGAATAATCAAATTTGCAACAATAAATTATAGCACTGTAAAGAGAAACAGAGTTGATATCCGTGAAATTAGAAGAAAAAGGGAATATTTTATCCTAAATTGCTCTCTTAAATACCAGATTCTTCTGCTAACGTTAGGCATGACAAACCACACCTGTGACCATACTGCAGTTGCTAGTTTGCACTGATTTGTATATCTGGCAGATCCAGGTAGCAGAACATCCTCCCAGCTTTGACACAATTCAGGATCAGGTCCTACGTATTTACTAAGTCAGCACGGTTAGCAGTACATTTAGAAGAATGAAGTAATAAGGTAGTAAATTGATTGAGAGAATGAAAATATTTTTGTGGCCGTTTACATGCAATCTAGAACTAAAAGAATAAAACTAAGAAAGACTGAATTTCATTTTATTCTTAAACATGGCACCTTTGGAGTGGGCCATGTATCAAATTAACTATTATATTAACTATTGCTCATCTTCCAAATAAAGATAAGGATCCACTACTGTATATAAAAGCAATTTTACTGTCGTAAGCTTTGGAATTTAAATTTTAAAATAGCTTTAGAAGACAGTGAAGAAATACATAAACTTACCTCGCTGCTTTGAAGTCTTTTCAATTTCATCCTGAAGTTTGTATAGATCACTATCAAAATCTTGGCTTCCACAAATATCAAAAAGTTTGTCTTCATAATTCGATAATTGCTCTTCTTTTTTTCTTAGCTCAATACTGATATGATTTTTATTTTGTTCTGCTGAAGCTAGCTCTTTGCTGAAACAGGAATTTGCGAATTCTTATATTAAAGAACCAAAACAAGCTTACAATTAATTATTATAGCCCAGAAAATATCAGGTTAGCTTGAATCTCAAATTCAGATTGGACAGATTCCTACCAGTTTTGTCTGAAAAACTAATCTATAAGGAATACTTTCCAATACTGTAAGTATAGGACAACACTGTTTACTTGTTTATTTGAATAATAGGATAAAATGTTGCATTCCAAAAGTCTACTGCCAAGACATTATTTTTGTTTTCTAGCTTATTCCTGGAATCCATTTCTAGAAATGAAATCTGAATTTCATTTTTATTATTGTTTACTCCACTTATATACTACACCATTTTCTAAAAACATTTTTAGCCAGCTTTTGGCTTAAATTTTCTTGTGAAAGGGAGCTAAGTCACATAAGGAAAAAATAGCTTTGTCAGGCGTTCTAAAATTAGACTGCTTCCTAACAATTATAAGCAAACAACATAAGTCAATTACAGAATGTACCTGGTAAATGGTATTTCCAATATAAAAAATTGAGACCCATATTCTTGAATAAAACATTATTTTACAACCACAGTGGGAAGAAAACCAATCCAAATTGTCTTTCTTTTCTTCAAGAAAAGTATCTTTCTTGACTGATGATTGTGTTTCATGTTTCTGAATCTTGTAGTATCATTATGCCCCAAATTTTGTAACCAGAGCTGCATGGACAGACCCTTATATTTATATGGAGTATCATGAACATCAGCTGGATTCTGCACAGCTATAGAAAGTCTGCCAATATTTATCCCATTGCAGGACTGGGGCCTCAATAATTTTTCAAACAGAAATTATGGCTTGATGTAGAGATTTCTAGGTGAGATTTTTTGGCCTGTGTTATGCAGGAAGGTAGACTAGATTAGCATAATGGTCCCTTCTGACCTTAAATATGTATTAATTTTAAGATGATGTGCCGTAGCTGCCCACTACAAATTAAATAGCAGCTTTTGGAAGAAGTATCAGAGTTCATACACTTAATTCATAAACTATGGCTCAATGTCTTGCAGTACATATCAGGAAAAATATAGAATGGACCTAAATTAAATAACAGAATTGGGGTTAAAAAACACTGATAAAACTAGTAGCAGTAAAAAAAATCAAATCTAACCTAAACAACATATAGTTTATTTTGTTTATAGAGGCTTGATGTGTATCATTAGTGTGCCCATGTTACTAAATCTATTTGTCAAATTATTTGACATAATCAAAATACAATTACAGACATGTGATCATTCAAGAGCAACATGATACTCCAGTTAGGAAACAATCAGTCTGTGAGATGTTTAGGAAAACCAGAAGATTAATTTACTTTTTCAAATAATGTAATCAATGATACTCCTTCAGCAGGGACTATATAATAGCAATGAAGCCTAAAATGTTGCTTCAGTGCAACACAGGAAATATTACATGGTACAAGTGATTTTAATAGTAAGCACTGTTTTATTTGCTATTAGTTATGAATTAAATAACCAGCAGTATATTTTGTTGCACACTGCAAGAGTAAATAACAACCATTATAAATCAAACAAGATGTAACTGTAGTAAGGGAACAAAAATAATGGATTAAACTTTCTAATTTCAAAATGAACTAACTTCAGAAATTAATTCTGAAGCCAGAATCAAGTAAATGAATACTTACTTAAGACGGGCAAGCTTGTCTCTTGTCTGATTAATCTCTCTAGTTTTAGTATGAAGCCAATCCTCAAGCTGTTTTTTATTAGGAAAATATCCCAGCAATGAGGTCAATTCATCAACATGTCTAGATTTTATTTTTCTGATCTGCTCCTCTTTGTCCACCTTGGGGAACAAAATAGTCTTCAAATAAACTTTTCTATATTCACAAACTGTTATTTTATTCAGTGTCTAGTACTTATAAAGTTACATCTTTTTTTAAAAGCACAACCAATTTTTATCCTACTATGGATGTAAGATTCTGACAAATAACTGTTCCTCATAAAGCCTCGATGAAAGATATTAACTTCATGTAAGTTTCTTAATAAGGAGATAATATTAGGAGAATAAAAAGAAATACACTACTTTGTCTTTCCTCAACATATCCATTTGGGTGATTGTTGTGGTATGTAAGTTTAGCTGTTCCATCTCCTGATCCAATTTCCGGAGAACCTTGTCCAGCTTTGCTTTCTCATTTTGAAGTTCTTGTACCTCCAAATCAAGAGCTTCTACACTGCTATTCTTCTCAGCCTTATCGAGTTCACGTTCCTGAACAGAAAAATAAAATTAACTAAAAAGACTTATTTTTAAATGTGATTTATAATTATGCCAATTTTAAGGAACAACACTAATGAAGTCAGACTGACAATGAGGGAAGAGAAAGGGAGTATTTTTCATTACTCAACAGCAATATCTCTGTTGGATAAAGGAATGACAATTACATCATCCAAAAACACTCCACATAAAAGGATGAGCCCTGTGACATGGAACTGTAAGCAAGGGATGTAAAACAAAGAAAAAAAAGTATTTTATGGTAAGACTCCAATAAGGTTGACAGCCTCCCCAACTGCTCATCCACTATGTAGATGGGCACTAATATAAGAGAAGAAAAATGAATTTTAATTTCCCTAATAAGGTGCTAGATAGCTACAACATGGCTTCAATATGCCTCATCCACATCCAGTTTGCTCTTTGGTATCCAGTGAATGTTCAACAATACTTAAGAGTTTTCCTTAAAGGAAAGACTACGTGGAGAAATTCCATGACGCATTAAATTCTTCAGTTGTAAGCAAAGAAGAACAAAATATTTTGCTAGAAAGGCACAAGTAAGGAGTCAGGAATTGGATAACTTGCCTTTGAATAGGGATGGCTTGTTATAAGCTTATAATTAATGCTAAGATTTTGTTATGATTATTTTTAGTAAAAGTCAGGGGCAGGGTTCATGGAAGCCCATGACCTGTCCCTGACTTTTACTAAATATAATGGTGACAAAATAGGGCTGACGGGGGGATGAGAGTTTTAGCCCTGCTTGGGTTGGGGAGGAAGGGCCTAACACCTGCTGCTGCTGCAGCTGACACCTCTAGGGCCCCTGCTGCATGTGCAGTTTGGCGCTGCAGCTGGCAGCTCTGGGTCTGTGGGGCCTGCATTGCCTACGGCTCAGAGCTGCAGGGCACCTTCACAGCAGCTTGGAGATCCAGGTCTTTGCAGGCCCACAGAGCAGCAGGGAGCTCCAGGTTTCCACTCTGCCTATGGCAGCTTGGAGGTCTGGGGCCAGCAGCAGGGAGCTCCGAGTCCCCATGCAAGGGCAAGGGGCTCTAGGTTTCCCCACCACCAGCAGCGACTAGGAAGTCCGGGTCCCTGATACCCACAGCAGCTGGAACTGCGGGGGGCCACCGCTGACTGACAGCTCCAGTACCACCCTCACCTCAAAAAACACCCCACCCCCCCACAAAAATGTCATGGAGGTCTCTGGAAGTCATGGAATCCATGACGTCTGTGACATAAACTTACTTACCTATAACTGTGAAAATCATGGCACCATGTGCACTTCACTCATGATTTTTCTTTGTCCCTGATTCCAACAACTAAAATATAGTTCACTCAGAGAAACTACAATATAGGACTGGGCTTTTTTGGGATGGCGGGAGTGGTCAAGTTTTTTTTTTACTATGTCACCGCTGTCCACATTTGCAATACTTTGATCAGAAGCAGCAAGACAACCGAATATGCTTTCAGTTATGTATTTGTTTAAATTATTCAAATATAAAATCTTACAGCCTTGACGAGTTCCTGATCCAGTTCCAATATCCTGTCTGAAGATCCCTCCAACTTATTCAGTTCGTATTTCATGTTCTTCAGTTCGAGCTGTTTCTTATTTTGAATGTCTGACTTCAGGTCAATGGTTTTTTCCAGTCCAGTTTTCTTATCCCTTATTTCATCTATTTGTTTTTGTTTCATTGTTTCTTTTTCTGCAAATTCTCTCTGAACAAAGAAGCCATCCAACACAGTATCACTAAGCAATTACATGCAGCTGAATTCTTTATACATTCTCCCTACATATTTTTTTTCTAAGCAATCACTATGACCAAATGGCACCTGTCCAATGCAACATGCTGAAATATTTTGGAACATTAATAGAGCTGGTTGGAAATTTTGCATCAAACCATTTTTCTGTTGGAAAATATCAACTCATCGAAATCAAACTGTTTTACAGGAAAGTGTTGATTCTGACAAAAAATTTTGACAGACACCAGGCAAATTTCCAACAAAAACTTGCCTGGTTTCCTGCCAGCTCACCTGTCCACCTCCCTAGCTCCTTAGCTGTTCACCTGGTGGAGAGCCTGGGAGCTGAGGCTCACTGAATGCCTGGGCAGGCAGTCTCCTAAGCTGGGTAGCCCACAGAGCCACCTGTCTGGGAAGTCAGGTATCCTGACTCCTTAGTTCCCTTAGCAGGAGTCAGGCAGTCATGTAAGCAAACTGAAAAATTCCATTTCAGTTCTGCTGTGGGATAAAAGCTTTTTTTCAAAAATTCAAAATTTTTCATGGGCAAGAATTTTCTTCCAGCCAACTCTAGACATTCTTGTTAAACCTAACTATTAATTATTATTATTATTTGTATTACCATACAAGGGCCCCAGTCATGCATCAGACCACCACTGCACTAAGCACTGTATAAACAGAGAACAAAAAGATGGTCCCTGCCCAACAGAACTTACAATCCAAGTATTAAATGGGTTTTCACTACATTAGAGCTCATAATAAGTTATAGTGTCTTTGTTATTTAAAAAAATACATATATAAGATGTCCTTGCAAGGTCTTCCTGGCTGAAACAACTTCTAATGCCAAACATATTCTAAAAGTTGTTGACAGTTAGGTGTATAATACTAGAATTGTGAGATTAGGATGCACATAATGGTAATGTAGGTTCCTTGTGAACATTTGACTGGGAAATAAAGAACACAACTTCTGATGACTTCACTACTGTCAACTCACATGCATTATAAAAACCAATACTATGGGAATTAATTATGATAATGCAGTAAGGTGACAAAATCGTTACCATTAAGTGACTGGCAGTTTCTGCTTCTCTTTCTTGTCTCTCTTTCACAAGCTTGTGAAAACTGTTAATTTGTCTTTCATTAAAAGGTGCTCGTTCAAAACCATCTAATTCCAACTGTGCTGCCAAAGCCTGGATTAATGAATCCCTGGTTCTGATTTCCTGCTGGTGACGATCTGCTTGCAGCTGAAGACGACCTTCACACATATATTTGTACACAGACATGCACAAACACACACAAAAATAGGATTTACGCATTTAGAATTATATACAACAAGAATATATTATGTTACTTATATCTGATAATGTTCAATATGCAAATCACTTGGGAGGGATGTTTCTATTCAAATTTTTTAAATTGCATGCATCAATAAATGAATTTTAGCAGCTTCTAGGAACTAAAGAAATAAAAGTTTCATTTCTTATATTATTACTGCCATTTTAGCATTATTTACACAGACAGTTTAGTTTACTTATCACTATTTATGCTAGCTGTTTACCTTTTGAACTTCCCTTAGCTTGGACAATGAACATAGATTAATTAAGGTCACATTTATTTTTAGTCAGGTCTGCTCTACACACACAGTTTTACAATAAAGGTGTGATGCTAAACCAATTTAATTAAAATAGGGCAACTTTGTATATGGACACTAAAATAATTTGAACGTGACTTTTACTGTTTTAGTCTTCACTGGTAAATTTACAGGTATAAGCTACAGAATACACCCACATTTAAAACAACACAGGTGTGCCTACACAGTGGGTTGCAACAACTTACGTGAATTAGTTTTTAAACTGATTTATGTTAAACCAATGTAACTATAGTGTATAAACAAGTCCTAAGGGGGACACAACTGAAAAACAAACCAAAAGCAAACTAACAAAAATATCCAACTCACTTCTGTTGGAAATTTGTTTTTACCCACTTTTGTTTCAAGTAATTTATAATATTTCTAGAATTGAAAGACATTACAGGAAAAGAATCCTTATTTTTTCAATTTTTTACTTTGCACATGTGACAGAACTTTGTCACTTTTCCCCCCCAAGTAGTCAATAGGGCTGAACCTTGCAACTGAACTCAGTGGGATTATGCTCATTTGCTTGTGAACATGTTTGCAGGATTGGACCTTCAGCAGTTTTCCCAGTCTGTGTGGGCCTTTTACAAAGCAGCAGAGGAGAACTCCTCCCTCCTTCCAATTTTTTAAAATAGGAGAACATGATTATAGAACCACAAAAACCGGGATGGCTGTCTTGTATAGTATCCATAACAACATTTAACTTTATTTTTTTAAACGACTAGGTTTTAAGTTTGATGTTATCCTTCTAAAATAAATAAAAATATTAACTATTTAAAAAAATAATTAAAACACTTCTACAACCAATCTTGTAAATTCCCTTTTTTTCAAAAAACATTACAATTGAATTTTGTGTCTAAACTACTTGCCAATACCCTTTTTAAGATCTATTGGTATTGCCATTATTCCCAGATTTTGAATATTTTATCATTTCCCTATTTAGGCCCCATTTGTAGACCTCAACATGATCTACTACTAGTAATTGTTAACGGCAGATCACAGCTTTTACTTGCTTTGCAATGAAAGAAGGCATTTCAGTTCTCAGTCTGTATTTTGTACAGACTTTTAAAAAAAAACCTCTAAAAGCACAATGACCAATTTAACAAAAAGCCATTTCTTCTAATGCAATAATGCTAATTGGTGGGGCAAAGAAATGCAGTGGCAGATCAGCAGGAGATAAGATGCCACCAGTATTTAAGATTATTTTCATTTTTATGTTCTAAGTGCCTATTTTGTGGCCTTAATCATTCAGCAAATTCAAATCACATGATTCTGAAAATAACATTAAACTGCCAGCTCACGTTTACGTTCGTCTCTTTCTAAATCCACACAACATTCAGTATATAGGTTTTTAAATTGTTTTAAGTAGAAAAGCAATAACTTCCCTCCCTTCCATGTGTATTAAGTTAATTTATCCTATTAAGTAATTTTGGTAATTGTCTAAACCAAGAATACAAAACCTAAGGGGTTAATTACCACAACACCAAGAAGGAATATTCATGATTTAAAAGTCATGCTCTTACTATCTGAGTAGTCCTGTTCTATTTTAGAATCCTTCCAAAGATCATTATTACCTATACCATCCCATATTGATATTATTTTAACTGTATTTATGACATTTTCTGTTTATAGAAATTTTCATAAAACTTGTAATTAATGTACATATCCTGAAATAATTAATAAGCTACACAGAACATGATCCATGGCATTTAAGGGATGCTTTGTATTTAGGGAATTTTAGAGAAATCACATGAAATACAACCTGCCTGAAGTCTACCTTTTGGGTACATATGGTGCACTCACTTGCCTCCCAACAATTTTCTTGGCTAAAATCCACTATCTAAAATTGCTGACAGAATCTCAATTCCTCCAAACTGGAGGACTCATGCTAACACAACCAGTTCACAGACCAAACAGACACTTTGCAAATGGTTAGACTGATGACCTAGAACAGAAATGTCAAAAGTGACTCCTTTTCCACAAAGAGTAGTGCATAAATGAATGAATGCACCAATGTCAACATTATTGGTCTAAAGGGCAAGTGTACAACTGAAATCACATGGGGAAGACTAATGACCTTTTGGTTACTTCTGACAGTGAAGGTCAAATTCCAAATTTGAGACTGTGACCGCCTGTACTAAGCAGCCAATACTGAATAAGCACACCAAATTTAAAGATTCTCATCCAGCTCAAGCAGGGAAATTCTGTCAGTCATCCTATTACAAGTGTCTATATTATATTAGATAATATTTCTGTATTATATATTTTTTTAAATCAACCTATTATTATACCTTGTTCAACAAGTAATTCTGATTTCTCTTTGTTGAATCTCTGACACTCTTTGCTTGCTCTATCCAGCTCACGTTGACAGTCTGTTAATCTCCTTTCCTTCTCTTTTACTGTTCTCTGATGGTTCTGGTACATATCCCTTAGTTGCTCATCTGTTCCTTGAAAAACCTGTGCAGTCAGTATACAGCAGCATTAAAAAGTTAGCTTTTCAAACTGATTTATAACGAAGTACTCTGCTTGTGCTTATAAACTACATTATGCATTTTCCAAATGTCAAACACAGAATAAAATAAAAAAGGATAAAATATCATCAGATTTGTAATTTTTACTATAAGAGGGTTAAAAGGTATTTTGGGTTAGCCTTACTGAACTTTTTACTGCAGGAGTTAAGTCACAAGAACTAAGTAAAATTATCTGGGTCCAATAAAGAGATTCTCCTTTTTCATATTGATAAAAAAATATGATATATACTTTCTGTGATACGTGTTCCTGGACAAATTCTTTCTAGCTATTGAAACAAATTTCATATATTTAGCACCATAATGAAAGACCACTAACTCTTTCACTGGCTATTTTAAAGGGGAGAGAGAATAGGAAGATTTGAGATATTAATAGCAAGAGATGTCCTTGTACTTGTAGGTCAAGTTTGGGTTGCTCTGCTGCCAATAAATGCAATTCACATACGCTCATGACCAGTCATCATTACTTTATAAAATCACTGATCCCATTGTTTACCACACTGAGCAGTTCATTTTACTCTGTAGCTCTTGAAGGGAAAGGTAACAACAGTTTAAAACCCCATCTCTCCACTAAATTAAAAAGTAATACATCTTCATGACATTGTATTCTAACAGCTATTTGCTATATTTAAACCATTAATTTCTAAAGGCCATTCTGATGATGGTGACCACTCTTTAATACACACATGCTTGTCAGGTTGCTCTTCTTGGTGAGAGCTGCAGAATGCTGAAAATTCACTTTATAGTGTCATTGTAAATTGCTCAGAAATCAAACATGCAAAATAACGTTTATAGGTATCTGTATTACTACATTATGCAACAACCTGTTGCATATCACATGCTTGAAGACATCAGCCAATGCTGGTGACTGATGATAAAACTGTATTGATTAGGAGGGTCAGCCACACTTTAAATTTTAAAACCACAGCCACCATCTTTCATAGTTTCTTTGCACCTTTTTTACTGAGTTTTTATAAGATTTGCCCCCTGATCCAGAAAAACACTTAAGCATATGAGTAGTCCCACTGAACTAAATAGGACTATTCCAATTTTTAAGTGCTTTCTAGGGTTGGGACTTTGCTAGGGGGGATTTCTTTTTTAAAGTATTTTAATTATTTATTTATCCAAGTACTCCACTGAGTACATTTAAAAAATTCAGACTTTCTGCATTCAGTTTTACAATTGTGGCCAAAAATGTTTGGAAAATAAAACCAGCAGAACAAAAATACACTGTTCTGGGTATGAGTACATAATTTAAAAAAAAATTATGGTTCATTCTATAACAAATGTATATTTCACTCTGTAATACATGACTGCTTCTGATTTTTTTTAGGATGAACGATGGTGACGTGGGATTTATAAGGCAAACCTTTGCCATCTTCTGTTGCAAATCCTGGTTATCTTTTTCCATCTGCCTTTTCCTGCTGTCCAGAGCTTTAATCTCATTGTCAAGTCTCATTACTTTTGCAAGATTCTGGTCAATTTCTGCCAGATGGTTCTGAAAAGGAAAAAATGCTGAAGTAAATTGACTTCACTACAGTTTATGGATTTTATAATAAAAATTTGTTTCAATACACTATATTTTAAAAATGGGTCATGTTCAGCACCTATATATTCATAAGGAGTTTTAAACAGTAGGGAAATAGTTCTCAAATCTTTTCATACCATGCCCCACATGTTAATCAAGGCATTGTTTTGTGGATCACCTCCCATCCTAATGAAACTGCATCCGTGCAGCAACAACAGTAAATACTTACATGGAAAAGTAATATTAGCAAATTACTTTAAATTTTAGCCTTCAGAGAATTTCCCCCACTGTTGATGATATCCTGAGTGCAGATCATACAGGTTTCAGACCACACCCCAGTGCCTGTGATTAAATGCTGACACTCATCATACGCTAAGAATGGCCTTCAGAGCAGGCAGAACACAGGTGCAATATTCCTAGACCTTACTGTTACATATGACACAATCTGGTATTCAGGCCTATTATACAAACTATCACTGATCCTACTAAAGTGGGTTGTCATGGCTGTGGAACTACTGCTGAAAGGCAGCTAATTCCAAGTAATGATTGGACAAAAAAAAAAAAAAAGCAACAACAAACAGCTCCTGGAGGTTTCAAAACAATGGTTTAACTCAATTGTAACACCAACACTTTTCAATCTCCTCACAAATGACCTTCCCAATACCACTGCCACATATTTTAGCTGTCATGACATCTGTCTGGTAGTACAGTAGCAGGATCCCAATTACCTACAACTCCTGAATGCTGACATAAAAGAAATGTTTTTACTATGTTTTTTCTTTTACTATAGTAAAAGATGGAGACAAACCAAGTACAAAAAGACAGTTTCCAGCTCCTTCCATATACATCACATAAAGGCCAACAAACTGCTCAATATCCTCCTGAATGGACAAAGGCTGGACCATGACCCAAAGCGTATGTCTCTAGCTGTTATACTGGTTGCACTTTGATTTTCAAGGAACACCTTACCAAAACATTGCTGAAAATAAAGACAAGAAACAGCCTAATCAACAAATTAACTGGTTCTAACTGGGAAACCAATGCACAGCCAGTAAGAAATCCTGGGCTTGCCTTGTGCTATTCTGTAACACAGTATTGATCCCTGGTGTGTCTCATCTCACTTCACACAGGACTACTGGCCACTCAGTTGAATGAAACCATGCATATAACAAGCGCCATAAGACAACACTGCTCCTCTTGACATCAGACAAGTAGCCTTGCAGAATCTGCTCCTTACGGTGTAAGACATGCCATATCTGCCTGTTTAAACATTTGTTTAATCCACCAAACCACCATCTCAGTTTAAGGCACCCTGCTTGGACAATTCCCCTAAGGGTCCTCAGTATCACTTCCAGGTGACATAGTAGGAGGTAAGAATAAGCTTCAAACATAGCCAAAGCCCATCTTATGACACATCCTAGAGTCCAACCCTCTGGTTTTGACCTTCCATGCCATTTTTGGGTGAAGTTCAATCACTTTAGAAGTGGAGTGATCAGATGTGCTGCTAATGACTATAAGCAGGGCTTCTGTAACTCCCTCCTTTGCTGCCTTGGCCAGTTAGAATATGTAGGCCAGATACCTACAAGCTGTACCCATCAGCAAGGGCTGCCTGGTTCCTTCATGAACTTGCACTAAAAAAAAGAGCTCTTCCCTCAGTTACCAAATGGTTATGGTGCTTAGCACATTTGACCTAATTGTCTAAGCTGATGCAACACAATATGTAAGCAATGTATTTTAACTTCTTTTAAAGATATCTAGTAGTCAATTTTCTGCATGCTGTGGTTAAAAGTTTCTGCACTAGGGTGTCCCACAAAAACATGTACTGTACTACTAATGGAAGATTTACAGGGACAAGAATTGCTATCATTTATCTATACTGGTTGTAGAGATGGAATGTGTCATGACACCATGGTAATATAGGCTCTAGGAATTAATTACTTAAAGGCAGGAAGCGGGGTTTTGTGTAGATGTTTTTCTCTCCATTGCTGATGGTATATTCAAGTGTTATTATATTGTTTGAGGGGAAGGTAATAGATAAGAAAATATGCCACCGTATGAAACTAAAACAGATACTATAATCAATCTTCCAAAATCAGCTGCTGAATAAATGTTGAAAATAGTGAATTTTTCCAAAAGTTTTGTTACTCAACCAGACATCTTAAGACAGGAGAGATACATGTTCTTTCAAAGTTTGGCCTGCAAATCCCGAACTGGAAGTAAATTAATTTAAATATAAGAAAAAATAAATTGACCCAAGATGGTGTAAAGGTAAGATCAGATCATTTCCACCACATCTTTGAATATAAATTCTACTCATACAATTTCATTATTTGTCATGATGAAAATGGCCTTTAAATTCTGCTATGAATTTTATGGTTAAATTTAAAAAAAAATCCCCCCATCAAAACAAAACTGATACAAAACTATTCAAGATAGTTAAGTCCAAAGCAGGATTCGAACAGTTATAAAGGGATCTCACAAAAGTGAGTGACTGGGTAACAAAATGGCAGATGAAATTCAGTGTTGATAAATGCAAAGTAATGCACATTGGAAAACATAATCCCAACTATACATATATCATGATGGGGTCTAAATTAGCTGTTACCACTGATGAAAGAGATCTTGGAGTCATTGTGAGTAGTTCTCTGAAAATATTCACGTAATGTGCAATGACAGTCAAAAAAGCTAACAAAATGTTGGGAATCATTAGGAAAGATAAGACGACAGAAAATACCATATTGCCTCTTTATAAATTCATGGTACGCCCACATCTCAAATACTGCATGCAAATCTGATTGCCCCATCTTAAAAGATATATTGGAATTGGAAAAGGTACAGAAAGGGCACCAAAAATGATTAGGGATATGGAACAGCTTCCATATGAGGAGAGATTAATAAGATTGGGACTTTTCATCTTGGAAAAGAGATGACTAGGGAGGGAAGTGATAGAAGTCTATAAAATCATGACTGGTGTGGAGTAAGTAAATAAGGAAGTGTTATTTACTCCTTCTCATTACACAAGAACTAGGAGTCACCAAATTAAATTAATAAACCGCAGGTTTAAAATAAACAAAAGGAAGTAGTTCTTCACACAATACACAGTTAACCTGTGGAACTCTTTGCCAGAGGGATGCTGTGAAAACCAAGACTATAACAAGGTTAAAAAAAGAACTAAATAAGTTCATGGAGGATAGGTCCATCAACAGCTACTAGCCAGGATGGGCAGGGATGCAAAATCATGCTCCAACGTGCCTCTAGGTTCTGTTTGCCAGAAGCTTTGATTGGGCAAAAGGGAATGGATCCTTGATGATTACCTGTTCTGTTCATTCCCTCTAAAGTACCTTGCATTGGCCACTGTTGGAAGACAGGATACTGGGCTAAATGGACCCTTGGTATGATCCAGTATGGTCATTCTTATGTTCTGATGATAATACAACATTAAGCTTGAGAGATTTAATCATATAGAAGTCAGGAAATTCCTATAGCAAGCAACCTTTACTCTCTCTCTCCTAGTGAACATGCACAGTATTACAATAAAAAAATTAATTACATGATCATACAAACAAAATTACCTTTAGAGGATCAAGTTGATTCTCAATAGATTTTACATTTTCCTTAGAAGCAGCCAGATGAGCTTCCCTATTTCTGAGATGATCTTGAATTTCATGTGCTTTTTCTTTATTCTGTTTTAGATATTTCAGTTCTGCCTGACACTCTTTTACCTTCAGGCTTTGCTTCTTACGTACCAGACGAAGAGTTTCCAATGCTTTAATATACCTTTCAAAAGGCAAACCATGTGTAAATTTCAAATCCTATTGGCACAAGCATCTTTATGAATGAAATCAACACCGTAGCATGAGCATTTTAGTGAGCATTTAAACAATTATAATTAAATTGAAGGCATACTTTACAGTAATTATGTTCAGTATGGAAAGAAATAAACCTTGTTGCTGAGAAGATCTCATCAAATTTTTGTTTCAGGGCCTTTCCCTCACTTAAGGGCCAGTTGGAGTCTTCTTGATGACAGAAAATGACATTGGTAATCACAGATTTGGAAACACCAAGGGCGCTGATCATCTCTCGGTCAATTTCTGCACACTTGGAACTGAGACTGACTTTCTCCCCATGCCTGTGTATATAGATTAAGAAAGTACATAACAATAAGATGACTAGTGGTTGCTGTACAGCTATGATTTTTTTCTGAAATAAATAACATTCTGTATAATTTCAACATTCTAACCCCACTTGTTTTGATAGTAAGTCACAAATTATTATTTTTACAAAGGTAAACGTTTTTGCCACTCATTATTCTCACTCCTCTTCCATTTTTAACTCTGAATACCTCATTTCCAACCAAATGGATTTTGATACAGCATTCCTTTGATTTCAAACCATCTTTCTGTAGTTTAATGTCATGTTAGTTGTGTATATAGCACCAGTTTACTAACTGTGACTGCATGACCAGCAGAGGGAGCAAAAAACATAGTGATTAGTGCAAAAGAAATGCTCTTTTTAAAAAAATGTCAAAGATGAGAGTTGAATAAACAGATAGATACTTGGAATGAGTTGCAATGGGACTACTTCCCCATCAAATTACATTAATTGACTTCTTCAGTGCCAACAGGACATAAAGTGAATATAGTCTATAAACAACTCCTTCACAATTAAACTGTCACTGAGTGACTTAGGTGCCGAAGTCCACTGAAAATCAAGGAGACTTCAGCAATTTTGAAAGTTTTACCCATTAAATCTTGGGATTTCTTGTAACAAATAAAACATATAGACAATGCAATAGGACTGCATTTAACCTTTTGTTAATTTAATCTGAAAGAGTAGGTGAAGTTTTGATAAATTATCTGCTTTATCTCTTTTCTTACATGTAAAGTTACATATAAAACAAATGGATACTCATACTAAGATACAATGTTTAAAAAACCTACAACTTACTTTATTCTGGTAATGACACCTTCAAGTGTTTTAAATTCTGTTTTCTTGCCTTTCTGAGTACAAACCATGGATCGCTGGACAGCTACAAGCTCTCCATTAACATCACGAAATTGCAGTCGAATCTGAGCTCTGACATCTGTTTCATTAGCAACCTTTGACAAGAAAATAATATAAAAACCTATTTAACAAAGAAAACTTTTCTGGGCATCCAGGCATATATTCCAACGTCATAAGTGAAATCTTGGCTCCACTGAAATCAATAGTTTTGCCATTGACTTCAAGGAGGCCAGAATTTCACACAAATTCTTTTTTTGACCTACATTTTATTATCCAGAATTGTTATGCATACCTTGCATTTTGGCAATCCTTATACCCTAAAATGCAAACACTCCTCCACATCCATCTGATAAACAGTTACCATCAGAGGGTCTCCCCTCAAGTAAATAGAACAGAAAAATAACCTCCCCCAAGACTGACATCAAACATTAACTTCTGTCAATGGGACTACTCATAGTGTGCAAGTCATGATCTGGGCCTAAATCATGCAGAGAGCAGATCTCTATACTGTAGATGATAATTTGATGATAATCAAATATCATCTCAAATACAGAAAGGCTAACTCATATGCAGTACCTCCGCATTTTATTCCCATAAAATCTTAGTTATTTAGTTTATCAGGAACTGGGAAGGAATAGCCCACTTTCAAAACACTCCATTAAACCATCCATTTACCAATACTGACTAAGAAAATACCAAACAGATATTTAACAAACTTTTTGTACCAAACGGCATTATTCTTATTCTTGTATACAATATTTTCTGGCAACTAAAACTTATAAAATATATAGCCAGAGAATGACGACACATATTCTCACACTGAAACTAAATACAGTTACAAGCATGAATTTAGCAAATTTTTTAAAGATTTAAACAAATAAACCAATTTAGTATCTCAGGTGTTATATATGCACATATAGAAACCTTTCATAAAGTTAAATTAAAAGATAAATTTACTGCAAAACAATCTACAGTTTGTAATGTTGAGATTGTAAGAAAAAACAGAACCAAGACACTTAAGATTGACAACTCATTTCTTGAAATTTCTCCCTCCCAACTTCAATCTTTGCTTTTGTATTACATTAAAAGGGATGATTTAAATAATTAACACTTGTGGACTACCTGCATTTCTGGGATACTCCAGTGTTCATTAAATATTTTGTCATCCCCAGTACCAGTTAGACATACAAACTAGCCACTGTGATTCCTACCTTTGGATCATGAACAAATGAGTGTCCTTTTGTTCCTGGAGGGAAATCACCAGTAGAAATATATTTAAGGCATTCAATGATAGTCTACAGAAATGGAAATAAATATGTATCAGTAATAGCATTTTAGAGCAAGTAAAAAGCTGGACTGAGGAGGGAACAGAATAACAATCCATAAATACCTGAGAACCAAGAAATTAGAGACATAATGGGATTAAATTAAGATAAAGTATTCCTTCTGATCTTTTTGGGAAAAGCTTCAAGACAATAGCTCTAATTAGCTTGTGGAATAGTCTCTTAAATGGACATATTCCAGTCAATAGTGGATTAAAATTAGACTGGACAAAACACTAGTAAATGTACACTATGGCATAATTCTGCATCGGTAAGCAGATTAGATGATCTAATGCAGTGTTTCTCAATCAATCTTTTTGATTTCTGGGATCGGCTTGCTGCCTTCCTAAACCGTGTCAGGGAGTTCGAACGGACTGTCACTAGTCCAAAGACCACTCATTAAGAAACAGTGAACAGATTTTTCCCATTTCTAAATTCTATGGCTAATATCTAGTGCATAAACAGATATTCGTAAAACAACTAAGGCTCCGACCTTGCAAGGAGCACCTCGCAGGCAGAATCCTGCACCTATGTAGAGTTCATTGTGGAATTCAAGACTGAAAGTGCAGTCCAAATTATGCAAGTATCTCATAATGCAAACTGTTTAGTTTTTATGATTTCATTAATTATAAATTCATGTAAACAATCACTTGTTTGTATAAGTTTGTGATTATTTATAATGACATGAAGCCTGTTTGCACTGTACAAAAGTCTTACCGTTTTTCCTGCACCATTTGGCCCCACCAAAATGGTTAAAGGACTAAAGAAAGTGATAACTTGTTTGTCTTTGTCCTCTACACCAAAACTCCTTACTCCCAGGATGCTCATCTTCTCAATTTTAGACATTTCTGCAGGATATTTTTTTCTTCTTTTCTGAACCCCAAAAATTAATTTTCACAAATCCTATAAAATAAAGTTAAATTTAGTGATGATTTAGGTACCAAACGTTATCCCGTTTCTCCCAAAAAAAGTATGCGATGTGTAATTTAAGACAGCAAAGATTCTTTGATTCTGGTTAAAGATGTGGATTACAGAGACTCCTTTAAATTATTTTTTAATTAAAATTTTATTCTTGGTTTTATTCTTCTTTTATAGTGAAAAGACAACCAAAATACAGAATGGTAATTAAGAAATTAAGAAATTTACCATTTGTTACTTATTCCTCACTGCAACTGAGTGTTTCTAAAATTCCCTGAGTGTTTAGTAAAAGAAATATCCTGAATTAACTTTAGTAAAAACTATAACTCAATTTTTATGAGCTTTTGCTCTGAAGGTATCAGTAAGAAAAAGTTATAGAAATTAACACATTTTCTTGAAAAAGTTCAAAATCTGCTGTTGCGTTACAAACATAGCATCAAAACTCAAGAACATATGAACTGGTTTTCATGTTGTTCTACAGTACTCTCTCTCCTCAGGACCCCACACAATCTAACACTTTAATTCACATAAGGCCTAGTGCTAGGAGATATTTTTATCTTTGCTAGATTTACAGACCTAGATGCACAATCCTGCAATCATGCAGGCTCGCCCTGGCTGCCACAAGGAGTTCACATGAAGAAATAAATGGAGCGTTGTACAGGCAATAGGGTCAGCCCATGTGGAGCTGTTATAGGATTGCTGGGCATAATACTTCGGGACATAGACACTTAGAATGTCTTATCTATCAGTATTTGTCAATAAGATTGATATACAATTTTTAAAAATAAACACAATAGCGAACCCAAGGCAACAATCCAAACATGGAGGGTAAAGGGATTATTGATAATGAACACAGAGAAAGGAATTGCTGGATGAAACCAAGATGAGCATTTTAATTGTTTGGCTATTATTTCATTAGGTGGAAGCATGGAGGAGTTTGTCCTGTGTATCATTTGCTGTCAGTGATCACTGCAGCAGGGGGAGGAGAAAGCACAGTATTTCTTGAGAATGAAAGATTATTTCCCATGACAGGCAATTTACTGCAGCAATAGATGGGGAGTAGAAAAAAAAATTTCTCAGCAACAACAGATCATTGTGCCCGATTCCACATATTATTTATTATTAGTCCATTCCACAGATTAGGATGTATTATTTGTACTACAGTAGGTCCTAAACACCCCAAATAAGAACAGGGGTTTACCATGCTACACACTGAAAAAACAGAAAGTTTTTCATGCAAATTGCTCTCAAACTAGATAGATAAAATAGACAAATGTGAGGTTAAATTGCAGCACAGAGAAGTCAAGTGACTTGCCCAAGATCATGCTATAGAACAATAGTTAAGTAACATGCAGGACATAGGTTTCCTGAATCTCAGTCCAGTGTTCCATCCACTAGGCCATGATAGCAGGTTACTCTGGTGGGAGTGGGCACAGAGAATTTCCTGGAGATAGCAGGGTACTCAAATAGTAGTAAGCAAAGGGAATTTCCCTAAAATGGCATGTTTCGGTGGTGGGGGTGGAAATTTTCCTGGTATGGCAGATTAAGACACTGGGAGTGGGTGCAGGCTATTTTGCCGAGATGGCAGATAACCAGGGTGAGTGGAGGCATGTGGCATTTTCCTGACATGGCAGATTACCAAGATAAGGGTTGTGAGGGGGTATTTTCTAAGGATGAAGAGTTAGGGGCGTGGGTGCAAAGAAATTTCCAAGGATAGTGGTTTAGTGGATGGAGTAATTTCCAGGGATGCCAAGTTACCAAGGTAGGGGTGGGCATTGAGCATCTTCTGGGGATGGTGGGTTGGGAGCACAGGGGTGGGCACGGGGCATTTTCCAGGAAGGGTGACGGCATCGGACCAGGGCATGTCCAGCGGTGGCAGGTTAGGAAACTGGGAGTCAGCACAGGCCATTTCTAGGGGTAGCAGGTTAGGGGGGATGGGCACGGGCCATT